>JBBPBX010044130.1:0-27596 GCA_038048925.1 Garcialebias charrua | reverse complement strand
ACGCCAGACGTCTCTACGTTCGTTGTCTCCACACCAGATGTTTCTACGCTCGATGTTTCTACGCTTTATGTTTCTACGCTCGATGTTTCTACGCTCAATGTCTCTACGCTCGACGTCTCTATGCACAATGTCTCTACGCACGACGTCTCTACGCACGACGTCTCTACGCCCGACGTCTCCACGCCCGACGTCTCTATGCCCGACGTTTCCACGCCAGACGTCTCTACGTTCGTTGTCTCCACGCCAGATGTTTCTACGCTCGATGTTTCTACGCTCAATGTCTCTACGCTCGACGTCTCTATGCACAATGTCTCTACGCCCGACGTCCCTACGCACGACGTCTCTACGCCGACATCTCTACGTCCGACGTCTCCATACCCGACGTCTCCACGCCCGACGTCTCCACGCCCGACGTCTCCACGCCCGACGTCTCCACGCCCGACGTCTCAGCGCTCGACGTCTCTGTGCTCGATGTCTCCACGCCCGACGTCTCCACGCCCGACGTCTCCACGCCCGACGTCTCAGCGCTCGACGTCTCTGTGCTCGATGTCTCCACGCTCGATGTCTCCACGTTCAACGTCCCCACGCTCGATGTCCCCATGCTCGACATCCCTACGCCTGATGACGTCTCATCGCTTGACGGATCTACGCTCGATGTCTCCACATCAGACGTAGATGACTCTGTGCTCGCTGACGTCCCTTCACCTAGTGCACCAGCTGCGGAAGACTGTGCACAAGCCGCAGAAGACCGTGCACCGGCCGCAGAAGACCGTGCACCGGCCGCAGAAGACCGTGCACTGGCCGCAGAAGTCCGTGCACCGGCCACAGAAGTCCATGCACCGGCAGTAGAAGTCCGTGCACCGGCCGCAGAAATCCGTGCACCGGCCGCAGGAGACCGTGCACCTGCCGCAGAAGACCGTGCACCTACCGACAAAGTTTTTGCCACTGTAGTTCCTGCCTTTGATGTTGGATGGCCTCACGGTCGCCCACCTGAAGTTGTCCTGCACTATGGACGGTCTCCCGGTCGCCCGCCAGACAGTTCCTTGCCTACTGTCGATGTTCTGGCCACGATGTTTAGATGCTTGTTAGTCTTCTAGGTTTAGTCTTTGTTTAATTCCTGGTTCTGGTTTTTGCATTTCGCTCTCGCAGTTTTTTCTAGTTTAGCCTTTTTGTTTGGTGTTCCCAGGCCTTGTTCCTGTCGGTTTTTGGTTTGTCGTACTTGTGTTTCCTTTGTGCCCGCCGTCCTTGTGGTTCCTCCCTCCTCCCACCCTGGTTTCTGGGGTTTTTCTTTGGGGACGCCTGGGAGCATATTTAAGGGGGGGGGAGGGGGTACTGTAAGGATGGCTCCCTCTGTTGGTCTGTTGGCTCCCTCTGTTGGTCTGTCTCCCTCCTTACACCCTGTTGTTTCAGGTCTGTATCTTAGGTGTTTGTGGTTAAAGTTAATTATGATGCATATATTAGTCAGCGTTGTTGTGTGTGTCATTGTCAGATCATTCGTCCATTTTCCCCCGGTGTGTCATGTCTCTGCTTCGGTTCAGCTCCTTGGTTTGTGAGTATGTCTCTTCAGTTTTTGAGTTCTAGTATTCCAGCCACAGTTTGAGCTACGTTTCTTGAGTTTCTAGATTTAAAGCCACAGTTCTCGAGTTTCTAGATGTAAAGCCACAGTTCTGGCTACAGTCTTAGATTTCATGTTTACTGCCACGTCAGTGTTTTGATTTTGTTTTATTAAAGTGTTTTTTGATTTTCACTCGTGCCTCTGAGAGTCTGCCTGTCTGCACCACTGGGCTCATCCCTCAACACCACACCGTATCGTGACATGTTCATATTTTATGTTGGCCAAAACAGTACTACTGCTAATACTGCTATCACACTCTGTATAATGTTCATACTGTTTTTGTTTAAACTGCTAAAATTCCAATAAATATATTTTGAGAGGAAAAAAATTGTGCAACAGCTGTAAAAGCTGGTGACATATATTCAGTAACAGCCATATGGTATGAATAGCAGTTTAACTTATATTAAATGAAAAGTGTTAAATGGTATTTACTGTATAGCATTAGTCACCTGTGATGCTGTCTCATTTATGGAGGCTGGTTCCAGGTTCCTAGCTGGTGTGAAGTGGTCTCCAGCTACAAGTACTTGGGTGTACACATGAACAATAACCTCAGTTGGAGCAACAACACCACCATTAAGAAAGGTCATCAGAGACTCTACTTCCTCAGACGGCTGAGACGAGCTGGTCTGAGAAGCTCAGTCCTCACCTCCTTCTACAGGTGTGCAGTGGAGAGCATGTGGCATGGAGGCTGCACAGCTGCAGAAAGTAAAGCTTTAGAGAGTGGTGAAGGCTGCACAGAAGATGTTGGAGTCAGTCTCCCCACCATCACAGACATCTACACCTCCAGATGCAAGAAGAGGGCCACCTGCATCATGAAAGACCCCACCCACCCAGCACACTCACTTTTTGCCCCACTCCCCTAAGGAAGGAGGCTGAGGAGCATTAAGTAGAACCACTAGACTGAGGAACAGCTTCTACCCTGAGGCTGTTAGACTCATGAATAAATAACCAGAATAATCACTGCGAAATATCACATCATGTTGCTGCTGATCTGTTTCATGTTGCTGCTGATCTGTTTCATGTTGCTACTGATCTGTTTCATGTTGCTACTGATCTGTTTCATGTTGCTGCTGATCTGTTTCATGTTGCTGTGTTAATTCGTGCCCATATGCTCAGACTCATGTTTGTGCTGCTTTTTGGAGTAAAGTTTTTCTATGATATTAGTGCTTAGTGTATTTTTACTTGATATTTTTCTTAGGTCATATTTTAGATGTTATTACTGCTCTTCTTTATAATAATAATAATAATAATAATAATAATAATGAATTCAATTTATAATGCACTTTTCATTAATAAAAATCTCAAAGTGCTACAAAGTGTAACAAAGCAAAAAATAAAACAAGTGATAAAATCAAATAAAATCAATAATAATATTGACTAAGATCAAAAGATAAAATCATGTGGATGCAGATTAGTTAGATTAGGCTTGCTTAAAAAATAAATAAAATAAAACAAGTGATAAAATCAAGTAAAATCAATAATGATATCAGGTAAGATCAAATTATTGTGGCTGTAACTGGGACCCTGTGTACATAATCTCGTTTCATCTCATGTACCACATGTGGTGCAAATGACAATAATTAAAGTAAATTAACTTAATTAAATTAACTTAATTAACAATTATTAAAGGTAAGCTGCAGACAAGCTCAATAATGATCAAATACCTTAACTTTGGGAAATGGGCAGATGTCAAACAAACTTTAACGCAGCTGGTGTGAGAGCAGACATCATCATTGTAGTCTTTGTTCAAAACAATTTCAGTACAAGAATCACATCAGGTGAGTACTTGAGCTTTATTTCCTAAGATGCTGTGTGAATTACATGGGGAAAAAAACCCGGGGCGGATGATTATATTCTCTGTTTATGGAAGGAAAACACAACATCGCCTCATGCCCCTTTGACAGCGACCTGTTAAGGCCCACGCAGCATCTTTTTACGATTCAAGCCTTTAAATAAAAAATGTTTTGTACTCCGTTCTCCCCAGAATGATCGAATAAAAGACATCAATTTTCAACCCTTTCCCTCTGCGTCTCGGCGCTTCGATAAGTTGGGAGGGACTGGGATGAGGAGATTGTTGTCAGGGGTGGCATGTGGAATCAGGGAGCAGACGAAGTAGCTGTCGTTGGTGACATTCTGGGTCAGAAATCCTGCTGCCCCATCTCAGGGTGGCTCTGTGCATCACGCTGCCCTGCTACTAAGCAATACAAAATCTGCAAACGTTAGGGGTCTGCCTAATTCTATCCTAGTTGGTTCACCATGTGGTTCTCCAAAGGTCATGTGATGTTCCCTGTGTTGGTACTTCCTGTTTGGTGCCTGTAATGTTTTAATCAGCTTCTTCTTCTTAATGATGCCTGTGTAAACTTCATCCAAAAGTCCTCAATCTAATTTCTGCCCTCTAAGGCAGGTGACTTCTGTAGTTTCTATCTCTGCCACTAAAGGGGTTTGTTAATATAAAATACTTCATTATTACTTCTACGCTGTAATGGTTTTATAGTAGAACAATATAAATCACATTCCATTCGTACTTTCCTCCTCTTTTTTTCACGTTTACAAACCTGAACCTCAGAAGGACATGTTGGATTTCAGTTCCGTGTCTGCCCCTGAAACATTCACATTCAACGTTTCCTTTAATCGCCACAGTCCCTACTCTGGATCTTCCTAGAAGAAGCAAAGTTATTTTTCACAAGAAAACATAACAGTATGTGATTACAACATGCAGTGAAAACAAGTAATCAGAAGAGTTAAGGTTTCAAGGTTTAGTGGTGAGTATTTGGCATGAGTGATGTTAATTTTAGTTAAGATGATAATTTTATTTGGCTGTCTGTCCAAGATGGCCGCCTTGTGAGGTGCTTTACTTGAAAAAATAAGCTATGCATCATCTTCTGTTTTGGTGTGTGGCTGCATCCAGATGTAAAAAAGTCAACATCCAAAACTAGGTTGCCACATCAAAATCTAAGATGGCCCCATTTTTATATTAGAAAACCAACCATCTCAATTATATGAGGGAATTTTGCTCTTTTTATATTGTTTAAAATTATGGATTTCCAGAATAAATTCCATCAAAAAAGCAATGGGCCAATTTCTGTTTTTGTGTATGGCTGCACCTAGGTGTAAGGAAGCTCACTATTGGAAATACAGTGCCATGTCAAAATCCTAGATGGCTGCTGCCATAGACTGCTTCAGCATAAGTAATTTTATCAGTTTTAACTTTTTGAATTTCAGCTGCCTCTTTTCTCACCATGCATCCTGCATATGCTGCAATGTGACTTCCTCCACAGTTACAACATTTCACAGGATTATTTCCACACTCACCATATGAATGGTCCCCTCCACATGTACCACATCTCTGTTTCCCTTTACAAACATTTGCAATATGTCCATATCTTTGACATTTATAACATCTGAGAGGTGGTGGAACATAAGCCCTTACATTAAGGCTCATGTAACCGATCATCACGTTATCAGGTAGAACTCTGTCCTTGAAATACAGTAGGACAGATGTACTGTCCACTTTCTCCCCATTCCTATAAGCTTGCAATCGCTTAATGCCTGTAATCTCTCCTCCTTTGATTATTTTCTTTAACTCCTCCAAGTTTTCTCCTACAGGAATCCCTGATATTACTCCTCTTCCCCAACAATCTTTCTTTCCAATACTTCTTTTTTACACACTTTTTGTTATTTTAAAGCCTTGTTCTTTTGTTCAGCATTCTTACAAATGATAAGTACCGGTAGGCTTGTGAGTTGGGTAACTTCAGAAATAGGCAACATGCCTAGTTTTTATATTTCTCAAATGTGTAGTTTCTTCAAATATTTGGGGTGGGCAGTGGGGTAACCGGCAATCATTCTATGGTGGTCAAGGCCACTGTTGGCTCTGCCATTGTACCTGGTATTGGATAAAATTGTTCACTCCATTTGCCAAGATCAGACAATCTGCATCTTCTTGTGCAAGGAAGAAAAAAAACCTACTTCTCTTCTTAAACACAGTGTAATTCCTAACCACTTTAATATCTTGCACAAAAAACATTACATTTACTGTACTTGCATTCCCAGTTCACTTCCAGTTCAGAGAAATGCTCTTCTCAAAAACTGTAAACATTCACTTTTCAAATCCCTCAGAAAATGACTTTTTCACTTGTGTGTGTACAGGTGTGACCGTCATGTCAGTTTACTTTCCACACCCGTTTTTAGATTCCAGGTGACATTTGTTTCCTCCTTTTTTCCTATACCAATCATTAGATTACTACACTTGCCACTGAGGTCTTACGCAAAACTTCACTTTATAAAAATTCTTGTTAGTCTCGTCCTACCAGTCAGTCTGTCACCAATCAACATCTACGTCTGTTTTTTTTGTGAAACCTTCCTGACGTTCACCCTCTGGTTTTGTAAGCTTTGTTTTCACATGATAATAAGATGGCATAAAGACTTTTCCTTCAACATGGAAAAATATTATGAAAATAAAAATAAGAATAATTAAAAATTTATTCTTTCTTCAAAGAATGAAGGTGAAGGCAGTAGGACCTGACGACATACCAGTGGAGGTTTGGAAATGTCTTGGAGAGATGGCAGTGAGGTTTTTCGCCAATAGTATATTTGAGGGTGAGAAAATGCCTGCGGAATGGAGAAGAAGTGTGATGGTGCCCATTTTTAAGAACAAGGGTGATGTACAGAGTTGTGGAGGTTTTGTGGATTTAGAAAAAAGGCATATGACAGAGGAGGAGTGGTGGCACAGAGGTTAGCATAAAAAGATCACTCTGTTCCCTGTCACTCTCCCCTCAGCCTGTCTCTCCAGCCTCTAATCAGTCACACCAGTTTCCCATTAAAAATATGGGTGTGGTATGTGACGCATCCACACCTGCGCCCCCCTCATTCGCCCCACCCTGGGCCCTTGAGCAAGGCCCTTAACCCCCACCATCTGCTCCTCCGGATGTCCTAGATGGCAGCTCTCTGCTCCACACAGAGGGCTGTGGTAGCTCAGTGGTTGTGTCAGGAAGGACATCCGGCGTAAAAACAATCACGAAGTCTTTTTAAGACGTAGTACAGAGTTGTGGAGGTTTTGTGGATTTAGAAAAAAGGCATATGACAGAGGAGGAGTGGTGGCACAGAGGTTAGCATAAAAAGATCACTCTGTTCCCTGTCACTCTCCCCTCAGCCTGTCTCTCCAGCCTCTAATCAGTCACACCAGTTTCCCATTAAAAATATGGGTGTGGTATGTGACGCATCCACACCTGCGCCCCCCTCATTCGCCCCACCCTGGGCCCTTGAGCAAGGCCCTTAACCCCCACCATCTGCTCCTCCGGATGTCCTAGATGGCAGCTCTCTGCTCCACACAGAGGGCTGTGGTAGCTCAGTGGTTGTGTCAGGAAGGACATCCGGCGTAAAAACAATCACGGAGTCTTTGTGTGACTTAGTTCACTGTGGTGACCCCTAACGCAGGGAGCAGCCGAAAGAAGAAGAAGAAGAAGAGGGGGGTGGGTGAAAGTAATTGATCAGCTGTAACATCAGTCATAGAGCATGGCGTGTGGAGAAAGAGACAAAATCTTTGTACAGGCTAGATTAATGACTTTTAAACTGTCAAGAATCAACAATAATCTCACCCATTTTATTTTAATGATGGAAGCACAGGACAGATAGATAAATATTGGAAATATTTTCTAATTTTATTTTCACACATCAGTAATAAATAGGGATGCTCTGATCAGGTGTTTTGCTACCAATCACCGATAGCAATCATGCATGGTGCCGATCACGATCACCAATACCCATCACATGGATTGGCTGTAAAAATATATATATAGTTACGGTAGTTAAGATGAGAGCTACTTGCTACATGATTTGGAAAATAGGAACCATAACACAGATTTTTTTTTTATCAGAAGAATCAGAACAAGCTTTATTATCATTGCACCAAGATACAAAGAGAACATGTACACGTAGAGTCATCCAGAAGATGGGCGGAGTGTACGAAGCTGCTACTATAAAAAGTGCGGCCTTTTCTTATTCTTTTCAAAATAATGCTTTTGCTTAGATGAAAAAAGGGAAGAAAAACATGAGGAGATATGGTATAAAAAAAATATCTCTCACACCGTGTCCCAGACAGGGCACGATTTGAGGAATCAAAAAACCAACCAAGATAAATCTCAAAGCATTGCTTGAATATATACCGGTACCACCGGACCTCTGCAGGCTGCAAAGGTGATCGTTTTTTGTGATCGGCACTGAAAGGCACTGATCAGTATCAGCCAATCACATACATTTTAACAATAGACGTGTGCCAAGACTCGGACCGTAGTAACGCACGTCCTGGTTGGCTTTTCAGAATAAAACTTTCCTTGGAGGAAAATTCATTCAGATGGAGCTTTCCAGCTCTTGAAGATGACTTATAACTTGGCATGTTATAAGTCTTTAACTGAATGACACGTCCTTAGCGTGTGACTGGCGTTCATTCAGCTCTTTTGGGGAACCTCATGGCTTGAGGTCCTCCACCGACTCTGACAGTTCCAGCAACAGCTTAGAACTTTAAGAAAGGATCTGTGATCAGTGACTTGTTCTTCCCCGATTGGTCCAAACAAACCAGTGGATGAAGGTCACTCGGATAGGAGAAGATCAGTTTTTTAGAACAGAGAAGAAGTTGTTTAGAATGAAGAGAGAGAAACAGATTAGACTGGAGCCAGCTTCATAAAACAACTGATTAAAACTGTGTTCTAACTTCTAACAAAACTGAGGAGTTCAGTCTGACATATTAATTCACTTTCACCATTTGATTCATCATATGAAGAAGTGACCATCATTTTGAAATAACATTGGATTTCCAACTTGAATTAAACAGTTTGAATTAAACAGTCTTTGACTATCAAACATTGAATTCAATAATGCTTATACAAGTAACACAAGGTTATTCATTAACACAAAATAGAGGAATAAGAGAGTCTCTTATGACTTATTGTGTTTAGTTTCAAAATAATGTAATAAAATAGTGTTAATGTCTTTTTACTGAAAGTATCAGTGAAAAGGTGTCACTGGGACATATCAAAGAGATGAAGGTGTATCAGAGAACACCGTCTGGTTCACTACATTAACATACACAATTAAATGTTTTTGTCTTTCATGTTATATTTTATCTTTAGAAACAGGCTGTCCAATTGAAAAAGTTAACAAAAAGTATTGGATTTGAAACAATATAACATTCCTGATGATGACACCTATTTATAGTAATGAGCATGCTGAGTATGAGACATGTCAGGTGGGAGTTTCTTACAGGATTAGTTTTATTACAGCTCAGGCTGCTGCAGAACATCAGCTCATGGTAAAATGTACAAACACACTGATGAAACCACATTCAGCTGAAAGTACTGTTGTTCTGCAACAAGGAATTATTGTTGCTTTTTTTAACTGTACCTCTATCTTTGCCATGTTTTCCCTCCTCTACATGTCTTTTATTCCTTCCCTGATTGTTTAGACATTATTTGTGCATTTTGGGCTCATTTGAGCACTGGAGCAGAGGGAGTGCACGGAGCAGTCTGTGTGGGAGGAGGAGGTGAGCTGAGCAAAGCATTTATGTTATTAATAGTAGTAGTAATATTAATATGTTTTGCTGTGCAAATAAACTAATGTGTGACTTTTCTTTACCACTTTACAATAAGGCTTCCCATATAAAGGGCTAATAAATAGTTTATAGATACATTAAAAAATGCCTCTATAAGCATTTCATAAATCATTAATAACTTCTTATTATGCATTAATTAATGGTGTCAGAGACCAAACTGACCAATTTCTTGCCGAATATCCAAATCTGTTCACCTATATATTTAATCTTGAGTTGTTCTATTAAACATTTCAGAATAACTTACTACCTTGTGAGCACAATAAACATTTGTAAACCTAATTTTTAGGATATAATATTAGTTGTAGATACTTATAATGCAGTGATAAAGTATAATGCTTAAGAAATAGGTTTACAAATGTTTATTGTACTTACAAGGTAGTAAATTATTCTGAAATGTTTAATAGAACAACTCTAGATAGGTGAACAGATTTGGATCACTATTTGGCAAGAAACTGGTCAGTTTGGTCTCTGACACCATTAATTAATGCATAATAAGAAGTTATTAAAGATTTATAAAGCGTTCATAGAGGCATTAATAATGTATCTATAAATTATATGTCAGCCATTTAAGGGGATCCTTTTTGTGTAGTGGTACTAATTTTTCATCATCATCATCATCATCATCATCATCATCATCATCATCATCATCATCATCATCATCATCATCATCATCGTCATCATCATCATCATCATCATCATCATCATCATCATCATCATCATCATCATCATCATCGTCATCATCTTAATTGTCCCCTTAGGGAAATTGTCATTGCAGCAAGGTGGTGAGAAAATTAAAACACAACACATAAACTATCACACCACAAAATGGGCAAACAGTAAAAAAATAAAAAAATAAAGTTTAAAAAAAATATATAAAATAAAAAATCCATGTACAAATATCAAAGCAGTCATAGAGTTGGGGGTTCGATTCCACCAGCAGTCACATGCTGAAGTGTCCCTGGGCAAGACACTGAACCCTCATTGCCTCTGATGTGTGTCCCATCAGTGTATGAATGTGATAAAGCTCTGATTAGTCTCTGTACAGTATAGATCTAGTAGAGTGCTGTATGAACGGATAAATGAGGCACAGATTGTGTTGTAAAGAGCTTTGAGTGTCTTATAAGTGCAGTCCATTTAACACTCACACATCCCTCCATGTAAATAAATGGAAAGGTGGAGGCAACTACCAGAATCAACAGGTGTCAGTGTTTAGTAACAAAATAAAGTAACATCTCTTAAAGGGCGAGATACACTCGAGCGTCCTCACGATACGCCAATACGCAGCGTACGTACGCCCCGTACGCAGCGTAGCCCCGCGTAGCCCCTCAGGGCAAGTACGCGCAAAAGTATTTTTTTACTACGCATACGCGATTCGCATACGCGATGCGCGGTGTCTGATCTAAACTTCCCCGGCGCCGGACTGTTTTGTATGTTACACAAATGAAATAAATTCCTCTTTTTTATCGCTGATCGGGCCTTTTCTTTTGTTTTTTTGCCTAAAGTCAAGTAACCGCTTCTTCCTCCGTTCACTCGATGAATGAAATGAATGAATTCAGGTCCTACCTGGGTGCGCGATGTTTTATATATTCCCTGGTGGGCTGTGGTGGGCTGTGGGCTGCAGGAAAAGCACTCCGTGCTCAGCTGCTCATATTACAACAAGGAGAACGCGAGCGTTTGGAGCGAAAAACTAGCGGAAGTGACGATCGGAAGTGACGGTACGGAGGAAATGACGTTAGAATTTGGAGCGAAAACACGAGAATCTACGCGAGAACGAAAGCCGAGCAGCGGCTCCGTATACGCGCGTATACGTCCGTATACGCGCGTATACGCGCGTATACGTCCGTATACGCGCTTATACGGAGTCTGCTTCAGTGTATCTCGGGCTTTAGTCACCGTCATCAGAAATCCTTTCAGCTGATGAAATGACACGTGTCCAACATTACAATGAAGAGTTTGACATAGATGTAGTAATGTAAACACCTTAGTGTTTTACCTGATGTGCATGCCCAAATAATCAATGACTGGAAAATGACATGTTCTCTTCCTCATACATTTCTGTTTGGCTGTTGGAGGCAGGATTTAATTTGTGCGACAGCATTCTAAGGTGTGAGCACTTTTTGTGTCACTGATGATCAGATTTAATCATTTGCAGATTGATTGTAGATTTTCACATTTTTACTTCTGCTTGAGCTAAAAATGTCCTTTTAATCAAGGCTAGTTATGTTTGGTTGTTTTTCATTCTGTTGAAACAAAATTTAAAACTAATGACTGATTTTCATTTAGTTTTCGTTTTATTTGTTTTTCATTTTTATCACTTTTCAATTTCAAGTAATTTCAGTGACCCTTGTTCTTTCTTTAACAAAAAGTTTGAAACACATGTACAGTAGTATTTAACTATGCAGACGTCTATTTGCCTGTTGCTGTTTTTTATCCTTTATTTCCAAGTTTACTTGAAAGCTTTTATTTTGAAAGTTGACAGCACACACCTGGATGACGTCACACGTGTGTTTCTTCCAGGTGCGTTCCACGAGCCATCAGCGCGCGAGCAGCAGCAGCTCTGCTCAGTGACTCCTTCACTGACGGAATGTTTCAGGAGACAGAGAAATGTCTCGAGCTCACCGCGTCGCTTGCTTTTTGTCCTGAAACAGCTCATCTGAGGTTTGATGAGATCATCTGAGGTTTGATGAGATCATCTGAGGTTTGATGAGATCATCTGAGGTTTGATGAGAACTTGTGTCTGTCTCAGAGAGTCCGCACGGATCAATTAGGAGGAAACATGCTGCTGCGTGGTGCGTTCACGGCCCTGTGTGTGATCAGCGGGGTGTCCTCTCTCCTCGGTGAGTCTGTCTTTATGACAGCAGTTACATTTATTCCACTTTAAATGTCTCACATTACGGTTTGGTCGAAATTCTGTTTTGAATCCAGCAGTGACTTAATATAATCCATGTTCAGATCAGGGCTGGATAAAACAATGTAAGGTAATTTATTTCTAAAATAACCTCTCATACAATGAACAATAAAAAGTTAATTTAACCTTTACAACAACTTTAGCAAAACTCAGACAGGACAATAATTAGATGGAAAAATCTGATTTTTGCTGTTGTTGAAGTTTGGCTGAGTTTATATTATTCCTTTTATTTAATATTACATTTGGAAACAGACCAACTGAATGCTTTTGAAAATGTCTCCCCTGTAATCTGATTCCTCCATTTTGAACTCTGGTTCACTTGAATGCTGGACTTTGATTTTTATTTTATGGCTCTTATCCTTCTTTGGTATCACCTGTGGGTTGTTTACCTGCACAATGATGTGGTCACATGGGTGTGAATGGTATGAAACCAGGTTCAAAGTTTTATGGGACCTTTGGGAAGACCCTGAGCTATGGAGGGCAGGTTGTGATAAAATGAAATAAATACATAATACATACATAGCAGTTAAATGTATCATTTACTTATTAAATACATATTGAAATGAGTAATGATGCAATTAAATAATTTAATGTACCTTTTTAAATTATTGATTTCATGATTTTATTTATTTAATTTTGTCACCTTCTGCCCCAATGACACCATGAAATTATGTTAACCTCGTTCATCAAACTCAGTGGGCGGGACTAACCCTAACCCTGACGCCTGATTGGCTGCTCCTCATAGCACGCTAAGACGAATCAACCACAGATAATCAATTGATCCACAGGCCAGAAAATATATTCCGAAACTTTAGAAAGCGGTAATTACGTGGATTAAACCTTTTTTCATGCCATGAATGTAAAGACGACGACGCACTTTTACGAGAAGCAGCTAATTTAAAAGAAGAAGCTCTTTGAGGCTCCAGTCGGACCTACGGCCTGACGCAGCAGTGTGGATCACAAACCCCGGCCTGTGTGCTAGATAAGAAATATTATATTAAGTTGGGGTAATGCTCGTGAAGCACTTAATGGCTTATCTAACAATTTAGGATTTCACGTGCTCAACCTTAGTCCCGCCCACTGAGTTTGATGAGTGAGACTGACAGTTAACCTAATTTCATGGTGACACGAAGGGGGAATGTGACAAAATTAAATAAAAAATAAATCATAAATACAGTAATTATGTCAAACTAAATAATTTAATAGTGTATTTAATAATTGTATATTTAATGGCATATTTAATTATGTAATTAATTATTTAATGATGTGTTTAATAATGAAATGATTAATTTCATTATTTAGTTTTTATTTATTTCATTTTGTCACATTCTGTCCTCCATACTGATCAGACTTCCAGCGTTCTATTTAAATCCTCCCTCATTCAATCTGAAAACAACTCCTGCCGAGTGTTTTTGTGTACAGTAATTATTTTTTGTGTTAATCAGCCGTAGCTAAAGCTTCGACCACTTAACGACTAAAGATTATTTCCTCCTGTTGAGCATAGGCTTTGAAATATTTGCAATGTGTTAGTTGTTGTTTTTTTAAGCATTCACTAATGCTTGAAGCAACATTTTAAGTCGAACCAACAAAAATGCAACACGTTTGTCCCTGAGCATATTCAGTCCAGACCATAGCACTTCCACCAACGTGTTCCCCAGTTCATACAAACATTAAATGGTTGTATAAAATAAAAATAATTAAATTTTAAATTTAAATGGTCAGTTCTTTACCAGTATTTTCACTGGCAGACTGTAGTGATGGTTTCATGATGGTTTTAGGCAGCACAAGCTTTTATCTTCTGCAGGTCAGATGTTTGTCGTCTCCTTCTGGATCCAGCTGGGTTAAGTTGTACTTCCACCACTTTGGTCACTGTGCACCCATTGATGGGTCTGAAAAGAAATCATTTGTTGTAAGAGCCAAAATGACTATTATGTGCTATGTTGTTTAAGGTGGCACAGGTGTTCAGATTTGTCCATCCCTGCAGGTAAATTGCATGAAGGGTGTGCTCACCCCTCATATTACTAGTTGATCTGGGTGGTTGCACCAGGTGCTGGGTTAGTAGGGTTTCTTGCAAACTTTTCTGTTGACCATCAGTTTAGAACCATCACCCTTTAGAACCGTCATTTTTTAGCAGTATCTTTTTACGTCATACTTACCAACATGCAAATTAATACAGGCACTGTTTGCTGGACGGCAAAAGTAATTGTTAGTTTTAAAAAATACATAAAATACAAGGTGGACTCAGCGTGGACCAATGGAGTCATATCACAGAGCAAACTCAGCTGGCATCGCAGCGACTTTATTTTGTGGATCGAAGTCGCTACATTTGTTGTTGGTCTCTTTGTATTTGCTTTGGTAGCCTGCATAAGTAACATACACTTAACAACATTTAAAATGTCCTTTGTGCATGAAAAATATGAAGACCGTTTAAAAATGATTGCTTCTTTTAAAAACTGGCGCAGTCCCTACTTTATGGACCAGACGACCATAAGCTCTTAAAGTCCAGGTTTAAACTCATTTCATTAAAGTAATGATTGGCAGGCAATATGTATTTTAAAAGTTAGCATCAAGATTAGACGCAAACTAAATTTGATCAAGACACTGATGGGAAAAAAAGACATCCATCCATTTATCCATCCATCCATCCATCCATCATCTTTTACCCGCTTTTTCCATTTTGGGTCACGAGGGTCACCAGTGTCCATGTCCAGCAGTCACTGTGCAAGGGGCTGGGGACACCTGGACAGGTCTCCAGTCCATCACAGGGACACATAGAGACAAACAACCACTCACTCTCATCTAGAGACAATAGCCTATATGCCACGGACTTCCGTTCCAGCACTTCCGCATTCATGACACAGTCGGCGCACTTCCGGTTTGCAGTCAACACGGTGTTAGCGATGGCGTTCTTCACGAGATCTCTGCAGGACTTGCCGACAGTCACTGTTAATAATGTCTACAGAATAATTCAGACCTTTTCTAAAGCGCCCACATCTAAGAAGGATAAAGGATTTAAGCTGTCCAACTACATAAATATGAAGGTAAGTCGGTATTTGTTTTCAGTTCACCAAACTGCCTCATGTAGGCTAACACAGCTAACATAGTTAGCCTTGCTAATCTGTTGAGTAAACGTGTTTTGTCTGTACAATGTTTTCTTATTAACACAAATGTTAGTTTCAAACAAGGAGGCAGGAGAAGTCAGTTAGGGCTGAGTGTTTACAGTCCATGAGGAAGAGAGCCAGAAGCCCCACTGTTTGAGTCAAAGCCACCTGACAGTTCAGTTTCAAACAAGGAGGCAGGAGATTTAGAGCAGATTTAGAAACAAAAGTTATTTTAATTCAAGTTTGTTTACAAAAGTTGAGCTGAAGTCAAACCTGTTAAATCACTGTTTGTAGCAGGCCTTAATAAGAGGTACCATACCATACCATATTTATTTATAAAGCACTTAAAAATACAGCAGCAGCCGTCCGAAGTGCTGTACAAGAATAAAAACAAGCACAAAACAATAAAAACAATCAATCTCAATCATATAAATATCAGAACATCACAAGTAAAATAATACAACATTAAAACAGAGATGTGAACTCATTCTGGTTTAAAAGCCAATGAAAACATATGTGTTTTTAAACGAGTTTTAAAAACAGATATTGATGGGGCCTGCCTGACCTTCAGTGGCAGCTCGTTCCACAATTTAGGAGCCAGAGCTGAAAATGCTCTGTCTCCTCTGGTCTTATAAAAGGTTTTCGGGACTGCTAAAAGCATCTGGTCAGCGGATCTGAGAGCACGTGATGGCACATAAAGTTGAAGCAGTTCAGACAGATAAGAGGGACTAAAACCGTTCAAAGACTTAAAAACAAACAATAAAACTTTAAAATGGATTCGAAACTGGACAGGAAGCCAATGAAGGGACATTAAAACTGGAGTGATGTGCTCACGTCTGCCTGTACCAGTCAAAAATCGTGCAGCAGCATTTTGTACCAGCTGCAACCGAGAAAGCGAGGCCTTATTTACTCCAATCAGAAGAGAGTTACAATAATCCAGGCGTGAAGTAATAAAAGCGTGGATTACTGTCTCTAAGTGGCGTCTAGAAAGGAGGGGCTTGATTTTTGACAGGCGCCTCAGATGAAAGAACGAGGACTTAACCATGCTGTTGATGTGACAGTCCAGTTTCAGGCAGGGGTCAATTTTCACTCCTAGATTTGTCACAATCGACTTTTCATATGGGGCCAAAGAGGAAAAATCAAAAGTGGTGGGACTGTCAGGAGCACTAGATTTAAAGACCATAACCTCGGTCTTTTTATCAGAGGTGTTTTCTTTCACTGCACAGGACACGGCAGGTGTTGGTGATGATGAGGGAACCCCTGGTCCAGCCTAGATGTTTGTGAGACGTGGGAAGACACCACCGCTACAGCTCAAACATGAGGGAAGCAGTGAGGAGGAGCTGAGATTGGATCCAAACACCAAATACAAACAAGTTGTTCCACTGAGGCACTGTAATCTGACTGATTACATGTTTTTAAATCTCCAAAAGCAGTCGAGGAAGCTGGGAGTTAAAGTCAGAAGATGTAATAATAATAATATAATTTAAACAGTGTTTAAATATTGTGCCTCATTTAGCTTGACTCATACGTTTTGTACAGTAATGTAACATCATCATCAAATTTCTTTTTAATAAAATGGCTAAAACTGGACTCTAAGCCTGTCTTAAACCAAAATACAGTACACATTTTTTTGGGTGATAATACATCAATGAAGACAAAAGTCAGAATGTTTTGAACATTTTATTTTCTTACAAGTAGTAAGTAGTGTGACTGTAGTGTCAGGGTAGTCCTTGAAGTCTGCAGGTAGATTTTTATGTATCTGCTCTTCAGGTAGAGCCGAGTACTGTCAATAAAAAGTTGCTGTGAAAATCCGTCTGACCGTGGACTGATGGACACCGTACGGGTCAGCAAGGTCCCGTTGCTTTGATTCAAGGTCATTTAAGAACAGGAAGAACTCAACGGGCTGCAGGGTATGAGTTGACGGGGTGGTGTGGTTAAATAATCAATAAATAACACTGAACAACTGGTAATAACTAATAATTAAATCTCAATGTCACTACTTGTGCAATAACCTGTCACACAACCTGTGTAATGTTGATTATGTGCATACATATATATGTGTATATATTTATATATATATATATATTTAAAACTTTATGTGCATGTTAGCTTATATTACTAGCTTGAAATACTTGCAGTAGTTCATTCAAATTCATCCTGCTGCATTGTTATATCCGTCTCTCTTCAGGACTTTGTGAATATTATAATTACTTTTTCACTGTGCATGCTTTTAGTATACAGTAGTTTGTTCTTTGATTTTTAGCAAGTCAAATCTGTTCTTCTCATCCTGAGCACTTCATTGTACTGTTAACTCTGTGTTAACCTGTACAGTATATGACAAATAAACACAAGTTGAACTTGATGGGGAGTTCCTCTCAGTTCTTGGTGAACACCGACCATGAATGGCAGAGCAGTCATGGGCCAGAAACACATCAGGAGGTCAGATGATGCAAACCTGGAAAAAAAACAAGTGTTCATATTTACCTACAAGTAAAAAACCAAACAGAGAACTCTTTATGAGAGTTATGCTTTAAAATAAATAAATTACATCTCAGGAAATTAAATGTTTAATTGGAGTGAAACAGTTCTGGTTTCATATTAAAGGAAACAGCAGAGAATATTTCAGAGGTGTAACAGCTCTGAAGTTACTAAGAGTTTACAAACATATTTACAGATTAGAAAACATATGTTAAAATCTGAATATTATTTTAAAAGTATGTAGTTACAAACTTTTATTAAATCACTCATCATGACTCCAACATTAAATCTACAAGTGCAGGGTGTGGAGTCGAGTGATAATCGTGTTTCTTACTGAGCTGCAGCAGCTGTGTTTCTCCTCCTCCTCGCTGTCCTCTCTGCTGCTTCTCTCCCAAAGCCCCGGTCATGGAAGTGGAAGGGAGAATTATTCCACTGGAACAATGCAGGTACAGCTCCTTTTTAACCACTGTTTGATGCTGGCTCTTGAATATTCTGAGGTTTAAAACGCCAGCTACAACCGAGTGTTAGCTTTAAGGCTAACTCGGTTAGCCACGAACTCTGGCATTAAAATATAAAAAACTAAGCGCTCTATTGTACCTGCTATTCACTGGACACAACGGCACACAACAAATCTCTCTTGTTGTACCAGTAGCTCGCAGATAATTTACCATTTGTGTCTTTTACATGGTCTAGTTCAAGAAGCTACCGCTAACAACAACAGTAGTAGATGAGAGCCGGAAGTGAAGCGTACGGGTCACATTTTAACGGAAGTACGTCACCACTACCCGTGGCATATAGCCTATTTAGAGTCATCAGTCAGTTTAACATGCATGTTTTTGGTCTGTGGGAAGAAACCGGAGTATTCGGAGAAAACCCATGCATGCACGGAGAGAACATGCAAACTCCACCCAGAAAGGCCCCTGCACTGGGATTTGAACCAGGGACCTGCTCGCTGAGAGGCAGCAGCTCTACCAGTTGTACCACCGTGCTGCGAAAAAAAGTCATAAAAATAATTGACTCTTCATGACCTTCTAATATTGTCACTATAAGATGCAGTACTAGCAGGTGCACATGCAAAGATGCTGCTTGTGTGAAGTACAGAGAAATCACAAGCTGTTCTGATGAGCTCTGCTAGGTGTATTAGAAAAACATTTCACTTGTTGACGCACATTAAGTCATATGTAAATAATTTAAATTCAGTAGGTGCATATAGACGTGTTGAAAAGCTGGAAGCAACATGACAGTTAGAGGTCAATAATGTTACACTGGTTTGAGAGAGAGCTGAAGAGACTTTGTTACTGGTGAATAGATGAGACACAGGTCAACAATGTGAGAGTCACTGATAGGAATAAAATTAACTTAAGAGACTTTTCACAGAACTTCCATCAACAGTCAATATCAATATATCAATATATTCAGTATCAATATGGAATCAATATCATTCCGTAATAGCAGCTCTTAGATCTATTAAACTTCCACCTGCTAAGCCCAGAATAATTCAAAAAAGGGATTTGAAACGTTTCTGTCAACAGTCATTCCTTTGGGATCTATCCCACTTTGATTGGCAACATATTCTACTAATCAACGACGTGAACACCGCTTGGAACTATTTTCATGATAGTTTCATTTACTTTGTAAACATACACGCTCCTTTCCGGCAGTTAAGGATAAAGGGCCGTGACAGCCCCTGGTTTACTCCTGAACTAGCTGATCTCCTGCACAGGAGAGATCATCTTTGGGCCGCAGCAAGAAAATCAGACTCAGACTCTGATTGGTTGAAATTTCGGCAGCTAAGGAATAAATGCACAACTGCCATCAAAGCCGCAAAACGTAACTACTTCTTATCTCAGACCTCCAAAAATCTAAACGATCCAAAAAAATTCTGGAAAACCATTAAATCTCTCTCAGGCACCCCCCAATCATCTGACCTCCCATCACAATTTCTTGTTGACTCTGTTCCTGTGTCAAATAAGCACGAGATCCTGAACTGTTTCAATAAACATTTTGTTGCTTCTAGTTCATTATTTAACACGTTACAAATGGAAAATCAGCCACTTCATCTAATAATCAAACTTTTACAAATCAAATCCCTCCTACAAGTCAATCCTCAGTTAATCACACCTTTTCTTTTTATCTGTTCTCAGTCAGTGAGGTAAATAAACTGTTAAAAGATCTTGACCCTAAAAAATCTGCTGGTCCAGATGAACTTCCACCTTATTTCTTAAGGCTGGTTGCTCATACCATCACACTCCCTGTGACCCACATCTTTAATCTGTCCATAAGCCAAAACACCATTCCGGATGCTTGGAAAACAGCCTTTGTTCTTCCTTTGCTGAAGGGAGGTGATCCCACCTCACTGAACAATTATCGACCGATCTCTAAACTCTGCATTTTAGCCAAGGTTCTAGAAAAACTGATAAACTCTCAGATCAAAAATTATCTGGACTCATTTAACATCTTACCTCTCCATCAATCTGGTTTCAGGAAAAAACACAGCACAACAACTGCTTCTCTGAAGGTTCTGAATGATGTTGTTGAAGCATTGGATGCTAAGGACTATTGTGCTGCACTTTTCTTAGACCTGTCTAAAGCTTTTGACACTGTGGATCATAACATCCTGTGTCATAAGCTCTCAGAAATCGGTTTCTCTGATCACACCATCGGTTGGTTTTCTAATTATCTTTCCAATCGGAGGCAATGTGTTCAACATAACGGTACTTCTTCCAGCTATTTAACAGTTAAAAATGGTGTACCACAAGGCTCAGTTTTAGGACCAACCCTCTTTACAATCTACATAGCTAATGTAGGTCAGAGCATCCCTGATGCATCCTTACATTTCTATGCTGATGATACAGTTGTTTACTGCAGAGCTAAAACGGTAGCTAAGGCTTTCCAGTTACTGCAATCCGCTTTTGACATCATTCAGTCAGATCCATCTCAAACTTGTCCTAAATGCTGATAAAACAAAAGGGATGTTTTTTTCAAGTAGGAAGTCGGTCCCAGCAGATCTTCCTCTGATTTTATCTAATGGTGTCCCTATTGAGTTAGTTGATTCCTATAAATATCTGGGTATACTGGTCAATTCGCATCTCTCTTTTAAATTCCACGTGGAAAACATAGTGAAGAAACTGAAAGTTAAACTGGGTTTCTTTTTCAGAAACAGAATCATGTCTAACACTGAATGTTAGGAAACGCCTTGTATCTGTGACTTTCCTTCCCTCCATTGATTACGGTGACATTCTCTACATGAATGCTCCTACAAGCACCCTGCGGATGTTGGATGTTGTCTATCATGGTGCACTAAGATTCATAACTGGCTGTGATTATCGTACCCACCACTGCACCCTGTATTCACTGGTTAACTGGACATCATTAACCTCACGCAGACTCTTCCACTGGTACATTTTCATCTTTAAATCACTTCTTGGTCTGCTGCCCTCATACATCTCCTCCTACATGTCTTTGCGTGAGTGCAGCTACAGTGTGCACTCTCAGGACATGATTACCTGCAGTGTTCCGTCAGTGAGGACTGAACTTGGAAAAAGGGTCTTCTCCTACTCTGCTCCTGCTTCCTGGAATATCTTACAAAAAGATCTGAAGCTCTCGGCCTTGACTTCTCTAAATGGTTTTCAGAATCTGTTGGAAGCCTGGCAAAAACCAATGCAGATTTGTTCCTGTCTTTGATTTTATACATCTACCTTATAATGTTTTGCTAGTTTTTGATACTTTGTTAAAAAAATAACTATGTACAGTATTTTTCTCTTTTGTTTTTTCTATTGTTTATTGTTTAATTGTTTCTACCATTGCTGTTCATCATTCTTTAGTTTTAGCAGGTCGCTTTTGTAAATGAGCCCACAAGGCTCAATAAGATTTACCTGACTAAATAAAGGTTGAATGAATGAAAAAACCGTGATTCACTCTTTGCACGTCTTTATAATTACACTGCAGTCTTCCTGAACTACAGCCTCATGAAGCTGTTCGTTCTGAGCGATTGACATTTTGTTCCAGGAAAAGAAAAAGTAGTGATGAGTGTGATTAAAGTCCCAGCAGCCATATTTAGGATGGTGATTTAGAAATGGGATGTTAAAAAAACAAAAAAACTAGGAGAGAAACTGTGATGGCTGTAAAACAAAAGTTTTCTGGAAGTTTATTAATGTGTTCAGGTTTTGCATCAAGGCTCAGTCTTTTCCATTTAGATCTGTGTTGTAATTGGTTTGATAAGTAACCAAACTGATACCTGACATAGATGTAATGTTTGACAGTGGACAGTGTTTGAGACACACATTTATTTACAGCTTATAAAACAAAATTTGTTTTGTTTGTTCAGACTTTATCTTATTGGTTTTCACATGTTGAAAAAGTCTATATGATCACAGTTTTTCTTTATGCAGGGGTCTTTTTGTTGTCGGTTTACTTTCCTTGAAAGGAAAAAGGAGTTTCCAGAAACTTTTCTTGAGGAACACGACTAGCAGCTTTTACCTTTAATCACTTTATCTCCTAGAGATAGACTTTACACTTCTAGAATTGACCCGGCAGCTCAACAGCCTAGACACAATAAAGCAAAGACCACTCCTGTTTTGAGGTTATTGTTCCTGATGCTGTCTATCTTTTTGTATACATAATCCTTATTCATATATATTAGGATAGATATGAATCAGAGTTAAGTGCTTCATGAGTGCTGATAGTTCCTTTGGAAAGTTCTATTTCATTAAGGATAAAAAAGATTATTTATTCATTTTATTATTTTTTGTTTTGTTTAAGGAAGACCCCACTACACTCACCACTACAACATAAAAAACATGTTAAAATATTCAAACATGTCTGGATTGAGGCAAATTTAAAGAAGTTCTTTCACTGTAAAGTAATAATCATGATATTGTAAATTGTTACAGGATTGCTCAGGTCTGTAATTTACAACAGGTCTCTTGTAAATGAATCATCATGACTCAATGAGACTAACCTGTATGAATAAAGGTTGAATGAAAAAAATGTGTCACACCAAATAGCCCTCACCACATTCTGCACACACACAAGCACGTGCGCGCACACGCACGCACGAGGAGGAAGAGATCAAGAACATGTTTGCAAAGTCGTTCGAAAGCTGGACGGAGTGCACGTAGCTGCTGCTATATAGCGCCCTCCTTATCCTTTTCAGAATACTTTTTTTTAGATAGAAAAGGGGACAAAGCCATGAGGAGAGGATAGTGGCATTGCAAAAAAAATATTTTCACACCTTGTCCTAACAGGGCACGATTTAAGACATAAAAAACCTCTGCCAGCAGCACATTTATGAACATGTTACATTTACGACGAGGCAGACCATGAAGCGCTAACAGATAGTCCATTGTCCTGATATGATGGTCAGCCAGCACAGTTCTGATAAGCCTCCAAAGAAAGGGGGTGGGAGTTGCGATAGATGACACTTTTCCTTAGTTTACACATTTCCCAGGAGAAATTGATGTTGGCCTGTTTTCGAGGCCATCCGGGGAGTCTGATTCAGATAAACACAATTGTTGATTTATTCAGGCAGACTGTTTTTTACTCGTCAGCCTTTGAGTCTGTACTGATACTTCCAAGGTCCAAAATGGCCATATTAGGGTGCATTCTACTGGTCCGTGCTTATGAGTCTCTTCAAGGTCGTTTTCATGCTGAGTTCTAAAGCCGCAGGTGGCATGTGATTCAAATCACTTCCAACTTATGGTTTTGCTCGTAAATCAGCTGATTTTGAGTCCTCCATGCACGAACCAAAGCTTCACATAGGCAACGGCCTGACAAGGTCCAAATTCGCTGAGGCCGTCTTCTTTGTATGTTGATAAACCAGGATCCAGACTAGTCCAAAAACAGGAAACCTGTTATTATAACTCCAATTATATGCAATTTTGGCATCTTCAATCGATAGCAGAGGTAGACACATCACATTCCACTTCCCAGAGATACAGTATATCCAGCTGCATGCGTTTCATTCGAGAAGCTGAGGGTTCTCCTGGACCCTGTCGCTTTGTTGAAAATATTTTGTCATTTGCGTTGAAAGTCCAGTTGGTCAGATCCAAAACAGTAGTTTTCATTTCGGAAGATGTGAAAAATTAGGAGCGGCTCCGGTACACCGAGAGCAAAAAAGTAGGAGGAGAACAGGGAGTGGGAAGAAATGTGTGCGCCTCGTTGGAGAGCTAGTGAGGGGGAAAAAAGTTTGTAGATTGTGAGTCACATAGATACAATTTTGTTTGATTTCATACAGAGACATTTTCAGAAATTCAGATTCAATGAAACCAGCTGTTTGAAGTTAAAATTAATGAAAATGTATTAATGAAGCAGAATTATTTAGATGGAAAGATTTATTATTTGACAGCGATTGTTCTAGATTCTCTGAATCTTTTGGTGATGTTATGCACGGTTGATGATGATAACTTAAAAGTATTTGCTATTTTACGCTGGGTAACACCATTCTGGTATTGCTGCACTATCTTTCTGCGCAACAATGGTGGAATTGGTGATCCTCTTACCATCTTGGCTTCTGAGAGACACTGACACTCTGAGAAGCTCTTTTTATACCCAATCATGTTGTCAATTGACCTAATTAGTGTTAATTGGTCTTCCAGCTGTTCGTTATATGCTCAATTTCCTTTTTCCAGCCACTTATTGCTACTTGTCCCAACTTTTTTGGGATTTGTTGACACTGTGAAATTTTGAATCAACATATTTTTCCTTTAAAATGTTACATTTACTCAGATTAAACTTTTGATCTGTCATCTATGTTCTATTACGAATAAAATATTGACATTTGCTATCACCACATCATTGCATTCAGTTTTTATTCACATGTTTAGTGTCCCAACTTTTTTGGAATCCAGTTTGTATTTAATATTGAACACTTTGCCATCTTTACCTTTGACCAACAGTTTCTGTCTCTAACCCTAACCTTGAGTTAAACCTAAACAAAGACACAAAAATGCACAGGTGCACAATAGTAAACACACGAGCATGAAATGACACAATTATTAGCTGAACATAATGAATGAATGTAGAAATATTTTTCCAATTTGTCTTTTTTCCTTTCTCTTAATTACCTTCTAATGTTGTCACTCCCTTCTGTCTTGCTTTTTGCCTTGTTGATAGTAATTTTTAAAATGTTAAATACATTGGGTTTAGGGTCTGTCAGTTTTACTTCTGGCTACTTCATCTGATAGCCCATTGTGTTGTAATGTGAGGAAAATAAGTATTTGAACACCCTGCGACTTTGCAACTTCTCCCACTTAGAAATCATGGAGGGGTCTGAAAGTTTCATCATAGGTGCATGTGAAGGATATAATCTAAAAAAATAAAATAAAATCCGGGAATCACAATGTATATATGATTCTGTAATAATTTATTTGTGTGGTACTGCTGCAAACAAGTATTTGAACACCTGCCAATCGGCAACAATTCTGGCTCTCAAAGACCTGTTAGTCCACCTCTAAAAAGTCCACCTCCACTCCACTTATTGTTCTAAATTAGAAGCACCTGTTTGAGGTTGTTAGCTGCATAAAGACACCTGTCCACCTCACACAATCAGTAAGACTCCAACTAACATGGCTAAGACCAAAGAGCTGTCCAAAGACACCAGAGACAAAATTGTAGACCTCCACAAGGCTGGAAAGGGCTACAAGGCAATTGCCAAGCAGCTTGGTGAAAAAAGATCAACTGTTGGAGCAATTATTAGAAAATGGAAAAAGCTAAACATGACTGTCAATCTCCCTCAGACTGGGGCTCCATGCAAGATCTCTCCTCGTGGCATATCATTGATCCTAAGTAAGGTGAGGAATCAGCCCAGAACTACACGGGAGGAGCTGGTCAATGACCTGAAGAGAGCTGGCACCACTGTTTCCAAGGGTACTGTGGGTAATACACTAAGACGTCATAGTTTAAAATCACACATGGCACGGAAGGTTCCCCTGCTTAAATCAGCACACGTCCAGGCCCATCTTAAGTTTGTCCATGACCATTTGGATGATCCAGAGGAGTCGTGGGAGAAAGTTATGTGGTCAGATGAGACCAAAATAGAACTTTTTTGTCTTAATTCCACTCGTTGTGTTTGGAGGATGAAGAATGATGAGCACCATCCCAAAAACACCATCCCTACTGTGATGCATGGGAGTGGAAGCATCATGCTTTGGAGGTGTTTCTCTGCACATGGGACAGGACAACTGCACTATATTAAGGAGAGGATGACCGGGGCCTTGCATTGCGAGATTTTGGGGAACAACCTCCTTCCCTCAGTTCAGAGCATTGAAGATGAGTCGTGGCTGGGTCTTATAACATGACAATGACCTAAAGCACACAGCCAGGAGAACCAAGGAGTGGCTCTTTAAGAAGCAGATCAGGGTTCTGGAGTGGCCTAGCCAGTCTCCAGACCTAAACCCTGTAGAAAATCTTTGGAGGGAGCTTAAACTCTGTGTTTCACAGTGACAGCCCAGAAACTTGGTTAATCTAGAGAAGATCTGTGTGGAGGAATGATCCAAAATCCTGCTGCTGCAGTGTGTGCACACCTGGAGAAAAACTACAGGAAACCTTTGACCTCTGTAATTGCAAACAAAGGCTACTGTACCACTGTATTCACATTGATTTTCACAGGTGTTCAAAATCAAATACTTGTTTGCAGCAGCAACACACATTATTTTAACATTCATATATTGTGATTTCCAGATTTTTTTAGAGTGTCTTTCATAGTGGATATGCACCTTAGATGAAAAATTCAGACCCCTCCATGATTTGTAAGTGGGAGAACTTGCAAAGTCACAAGGTGTTCAAATACTTATTTTCCTCACTGTGTAAGACGTGCAGTCAATATGATCTTTTGAAATCAACATAGATTGCAGAAATTTGGCGAATACATGGGCATGAAGCACATACCTACAGTATTTTCTGGTGTATAGGTCGCACCTGTGTATAGGTCGCATTGTCCAATTATCACCAATAGATTGGAAAAATCCCTAGATAGGTCGCACTGGTGTATAGGTCGCACCTACGTTTAGCTCTGCTGCAAATGTCTGCCACAGGAGCGCACAGCAAGGCTTTTAAGAAGATTAACACTTAAAAACAATTATTTGTTTGATAAAAATTATAGCAAATATATGTCTGAGCTGAACTTTTCCTTAATAAATGAACGTAATTGTGAAATGAGCTGGATTTAAAAATTTGTTTCACCGAAAGTGATAACAAGCCATATATAGGTCGCAGGCCTTGAAAAAACCATAAAAAGGTGCGACCTATACACCGGAAAATACGGTATGTTGTATAGGATTCTGTTAACACCCTGGGGAAGAAAAAGCTCAATCCATTCATGTCACTGTGTTTTTAACACCTGAAGTGGAAGAGTTCATGAACCTGTTTTTTAAGAAAACAAAACTGTTGCTGACAATAAAACTATCAGACTTGAGTGTTTCCCCTAGTTAACTTGCCAGGGGTGTTCATCTCATCCATGATTTTTGTTTATGGGGGTGTGGGGGTGGTGGTAACGAAGACATGTCTGAGTGCAGCTTGTACCAAAAGTTTTTGAGTGGGGGGGGGGAGTGGTGCACGTTCAGCATGAGGGAAGAGGCTAGAGCACCTGTATTGCAGGCTGCTAGCTTAGCGTGACAAGTTTGAGTTGTACGCTCTTTATATTACAGTTTTTGATTTTATACGTCTACCTTATGTTTTGCTTGTTTTTTGATACTTTGTTTAAAAAAAAAAAAAGTATTTCTTTCTTTTGTTTTTTCTCTTTTTTGTTTTCTATTGTTTATTGTTTATTGTTTGTTTATTGTTTAAGGAAATTCTACCATTGCTGTTCATCGTTCTTTAGTTTTAGCAGGTCGCTTTCGTAAATGAGCCCATGAGGTTCAATAAGATTTACCTGACTAAATAAAGGTTGAATGA
>JBBPBX010044129.1:10876-27597 GCA_038048925.1 Garcialebias charrua | reverse complement strand
CAGTCACATTATTGAATAATGTTTCACTGAGTTTATGCTGTCAGTTGTTCTACTGATTAAGTTCAGGAATACACAGTCCTTTGCCTGATGTGTAGGACTGTGTTTCAGTTTATACTTAAACAGTTAGTTCTGTTTATAGGATGTCAAAATGTAAGAAAATGAGTTCCAACTGGTAGAAACAAAGTTTTGCAGAAAGTCGTTTATTAATACAGTATTTAGCTGAATTATTTTGGATACAGTTGCCTTTGTGTTTTTTATTTATTTTTATTTATAACAATGTAAAAGATAAGTGGTTTATTTCTAAATCCTTTTGCCTTTGTGTTTTTATTTATAACAATGTATATTCAGTCTCATTAAAAGTTATGTTTCCTTGTAAATCCATTTGCATGTTATAATTTAATGACACGAGATGGTACTCCGCAGTTACTCACTACTTGAGTAGGTTATAATCAAAGTACTTTTTTACTTTTACTCAAGTAAATTTTTGGATGCCTACTCACTACTTTTACTTGAGTAATATTTGGTTCAAGTAACAATACTTTTACTTGAGTAAAAATTTTGAATACTCTACCCACCTCTGGTGTTACAAAGTACAAGGGAGAAAAAATAGAAGCTAGCTTGACACATTTATGTCTATAAAACATAATTCAAATAACTCCAACAGGTTATAGTTAGTACATTAACATCATGTGATTACATTCTGTTAGTAAAAAAATAAAAAACAGTTTCTGGACTAAATTAACCACATTTTTCTTTTACAGTCAACAAAAGAAAATCACCAAAATTCAACAACCTGTGTCGTCTTCTGGAGCGAAAGGTGTATTGTAGGAGATGACATCCCAAGCGAATCGGTGTTAAGAGGTAGGATAATGGTGTATAACCGCTAGTTGGCAGTGTAGTGCAAATATTGCATAACTTGCTGGCTACCAATTGTTTAATTTAAATAGCGGTTTAGAATTTAGCTTCCCCTAATTTTCATAAGACATTAGTGCTTTTGAAATAGCGGACCTAAATAAATTAATTATTGCTTTTGAAATAGCGGAACTAATTTTTGGATTAGCGTTGCCCAGCACTACCTGAAGGAATACATTCATGCCTTTACGGCAATGGCGTCAGCGTAGCGCCAGAGGCCCCTCCCTCTGGGTACTTAAGCCGCTGACGTCCATCCAACTTTCTCTTTTTGCCCTTCACCTCGCTTAAACCTGAACTACCTCTCTTCGCGGGACTTCTCTGGTGCTTCATCGCTCAACCAGAGATGAGCTTGCTCCCTACACAGAGCGTACGGAGAATTATTCCTGCGTACTACTGGGCTAGCAAAAGCTAGTCCGGCACATTTTCTCTTAATCCCGAAGTTTATTCTTCTCCTCTCTCCGTAGACTGCTTCACTCGACGGCGCTAACTGCGGGAACAACCACTACACCGGCTAACTCGTAGCGGGCTAGCCAACAACAGCGACGTGACGGAGTAGACTTCGCAAGAAAAAAAAAAGAATTCTGGAAGGACTTGCTCACCTTATCTCGGACATGCCTCCGGTGAAAGGAAAGCGAAAGACAAGACTTCTAAGGAAAACCAGCAGGACGGCGAGCCCAACCTCGCGCGCCTGTCCTAGCTGATATGGTTTCTCCCTCGCAACGACGGACACCCACGAGGCCTGTCCCGTCTGCTTGGGGATGTTACACGCTAAAATGGCGTTGGATGTGCCCGACTCTTGCCCACATTGCAGCCAGATACTGGAGACGTTGATGAGGCACCGGGCGGACTTTGTCGCCAAGGCCAAGGGTGCCGCCGCAGCGCCAGCGGACTCAGACACCACCGAGCCCCTCACTCCTACGCCGGAGCTCGAGAACATGGCTCTGGACAACAGCACACGAGTCGAATGGGGCGACAGCCCAGATGTGCTGGCTCCCATGGTGGACTTAACAGTCAAATTCAACACTTGAGGCATGATGAACGAGGACAAGATCTCGATTTCAGCCTCAGGCAAATTTTCCACGGAGGACGCAGACGTTTAATATGAGGAACAGGGAGAAGATCTCTCCCGCACCCCGGTACCTATGCTCCCGGAGACTGACTTTTCCATCCTTGCTCTGTTCGACCTGTGTCGCAGAGCAACGGACGCGTTGCAGATCCAATGGCCAGAACCTCCGCCACGTCAACAGGTCACGAGGCTGGTAGGAAACTATTTTTATTCAAAGCAGCAGGCCGCCACGAGGCAAAGGATGCCCGTGTTCCCGGACTTCCTTACAGAGCTGACTCGCACCTGGGCTAAGCCCTGAGCTCCCATGCTGATACCACTCCCGCAGTTTCTCGACGTGGACAGGATGGATGAGGTGGGAATAACCAACGTGCCTCAAATTGAGGACACACTGGTGTGTCACCTGGCTTCCAAGTCATTCGGGACAATACCAACTATCCCTAGCAAAGCTTGTCGAGGTTCAGCTTCTCTGCTCGAGAAATGCTACAGAGCTCAGGGACTCATGGCGCGCGCGATGAACGCGTCCGCGTTGATGCAGGCTTACCTGACCAAAAAACTGCAGCAACTCCAGGTAACTACAGACAAACAAGCAGCTGCTGACTTACTGGACGAAGCCCGCAGTGCAACAGACTTTGTGCTCCACATGATGGGAACAGCTGTTGTTGCTCAAGGCAGAGGCATGGCTGAAGTGGTCATTGTGATATGTCATCTGTGGATGACCTTAACTGACCTCCCCGAGGGACAAAAGTGCCTTTTCTCCACCACTCGATAGAACCGGCGAGTTTGTTTGGGAAAGCTCTGGATCGAATTCAGACTGAGCTGGACCAGAGGCGCAAACAGGCCAAAGCTCTCCGGGTGGGCATCCCCAGGAGAACCTTCACCCTCCCTAGGGAGTCAGTTGGGGACAGACCTGTGCAGCCTCGCCATCGCTCAGCAACACGTGCTCCACCGCAGAAGCAACCGACGTACGAGGACGAGCACCGGTAACATCAACCGCCGGGCCCACATCGAACAGAACACGCTTGGAGCAAAAACAGGTTTGTTCCCCGCCAGACGGTCAGACACAGGGCCTCCTCGGCGAACCGGGACACCAGACAAAAGTGTGCCTGATGAACCAGGTCCACGTCTTGGGTTTACACGATCACCTGCCCAAGCGGTACGGGGAATGATCTTTTCATGTCCAGACTTTATTTGTAACATGGTACAAAAAGCTGGTAACTCTGTTGCATGCACAAATCATGTTTTTCCTGCTGTAAGTGAAATAAAGTCAAATATGTTGTTACACTTAAGCACAAATAAAGCTAAAAGAAACAGCTCCTCTCTGTTATATTGACTAAAAAAAATCAATAACTTCAGCAGAACTGCCAGCCATCATGAAGGGAGAGGGTCACCTCCCCATCTCCCTCACGGCTCACGGAGTGTTAGCCTAATCAATAAGCCTTAGCAGGGTGCCTCTGTTCCGTCTGTAACGGACGAGCACAGAGGCATCTGCAAGCATCCCTCACACTCCTCACGGAGACAGGTGAGGGGGGTCACGTGTTCCAGCCCCCACTTCGTTGTGAACCACGGGGCGGACAATACACAAACCAAGCAAACACGTGACATGTCCGCGCCCCAGGGATGCGCCGACAGAGTCTGACGACCCACCTTCCTGGCTCCCAGTAAGGGCCGGGGGGGCCACGGCAGTAGCCCAAAGGCTACCATCAGCTTCACACGTTCACAAAGGCGATTGTGATCAAACTGCTGTGTGTGTAAACAGACCAGGGCTGAATCAGATTCCTCCTCCTTTTAATCGAGGGGAACTGAGCTCTCTGTCACCAACCAATTTAAAGTCTGCCAAGTACAAAGGACCATCTCCACGTTCTCACGCTGCAGCTGTCCCCTTATCATTGATGGGTGACACGTAATGTTCAAGCAGTTATCCTGCAGCATGTGACCGTACTCATTGTACTGGTTCAGCTTTGCTCTTAAACAATATCCCCCCACCGGGTGAAACACAGACCCCGGGCTGTTTGTCTTGCTCCAACGCTCTGTTAAGCCCGGAGACCAGTAAACCAAACCCAAACAGGAAACGGGTTGGGATCAGGAGATCTGCTCGTTTACAAAACTTGCAGCTCCTCAATCCTATGAACCCCAACAAGAAGAGGAAAAACAGACATTCTGTTCCACTTTTGTCTAATAAGGATGACAGATTGCCTCTGCCCTTGAACACTCTCGATCAGAGCAGTGTGGCAGCACATCGGCAAAAAGGCTTCCTCCCTAACATGGTTGACCCTCAGGGGATCACAGAATCCAGGGCCCTTGGAGGAGAACTGGTTCCACCAACTGTTCCTCTTCAGGGACACACTATGTCACCAGAAGGAGCGGTCTTGCCACTTAGGTTGGAAGCTGTTAAAAATTTCAGCTTGGTGGCAGAAAAGAACAAGCTGGTGGCATCAGGCCTTCTGGAAAATGTGGCAAAAACCATTCAAAATGCCCAAGCTGTGTCAACACAATCTCTTTACGCACAGAAATTGCATATTTTTTAAGCTTGGTGCATAGAAAGAAATATTATTTCTTATTCATGTGACTTGGCTCAGCTCCTGACTTTTCTTCAGGACTTACTGGAAAAAGGTTGTTCTTTCTCAACAATTAAGGTGTTCCTATCAGTAATTTCAGCCTGTCACGAAGGCTGGGGAAACAGGACGCCTGACGCGTATCCAATCATAAAAAGATTTATGAAGGGCGTGCTAAGAATGAGACCACCCAGCAGGATCCTGACCCATGGTTGGGATCTTAGTCTAGTCTTGGGGGCTCTTTATGATCCTCCATTCGAGCCACTGAGCGAGATTAAGATAGGTTTATTATCTTATAAAACCGCTCTACTCTTGGCCCTTTGCTCGGCGAAACGCGTGGGTGACCTCCTTGCCTTGTCTGTACATCCAATGTGTACCAGATTCGTCCCTGAAGGATCAAAGATCACCCTAAGGCCTAATCCCGCATATATCCCCAAGGTCTTGTCTGGACTTTGATCTCTCCTCTTTTCCACCTGGTCCTGTCCTCACTCAGGAACAGGAAAGACTGAAGGCTCTCTGCCCCATGAGAGCTTTACGCACTTACATGCAGAGAACAGCCGAATGGAGAAGAACAAATCAACTGTTTGTGTGCTTTGCAGCACCTGCTACCGGAAAGGCCCTATCAAAGCAACACCTCTCACACTGGGTGACTGAGGCCATAAAAAGGGCGTACAGTAGCAAAGGTCAACAGGTGCCCTCTGGAGTGCACGCTCACTCTACTCGGGGCTTGGCCACTTCGTGGTCACTGTTCAAGGGTGTACCAGTTGCAGACATTTGTGCTACGGCGAACTGGAGCTCAATAAACACTTTTGCAAAGCATTACAGTTTGGATGTTACTGCGTGTGATGTCACTCAGGCTGTTCTTTCTAACACACAGTAGAAAGTAGCCTTGAGATGCCTGCTGGTCAAGGGCAGACGTTCACACTAGCATGCATTTTACTGAGCATTTCAAGGGCGTGAATGAATTACGTTCCCATAGCATATGTTGCACCGAGAGAACATGACTGAAAGGGAACTGAAAGTTATGCACCATAACTCATGTTCCCTGAAGGAAGGGAACGAGGTGCAACATATCTGGCCCTTTCAATGCTGAAAGCTCGGTGAAGTGCATTTTGGAGAAAGTTGGATGGATGTCAGCGGCTTAAGTACCCAGAGGGAGGGGCCTCTGGCGCTACGCTGACACCCTTGCCATAAAGGCATGAATGTATTCCTTCAGGTAATTGCGCGGGGGCGCAATTCCCATAGCATATGTTGCACCTCATTCCCTTCCTTCAGGGAACATGAGTTATGGTGCATAACTTTCAGTTTGTTCCCATGGTTTATTTAAAAACACCTATCTTGCTGTTTGGGATAGTTTTAATTGATCCAACTGATAATATTTGTCAAAATATAAATACAGGTAGTCCTCCACTTACGACGGCCTCAAGTTACAATGTTTCGCGGTTACGACGCACCTTCCATTAAAAAAAAAAAGAATCATTTTGAAATATTTATTTAGAAAAGCCAAGGTACGCTGTTTCTGGCAGTTTCCGGTTCCGGTTGTACTAGCTGCGGAGGCTACAGCTGCCTGTACTCTCTAAAAAAGCTAAGTCTGGTCCTGTGGACATTCAAAAAACAAAACAAAACTTGTTGGAGCAAGCTGGACCGGCAGAAACAGGTAGCAGCTGTGGAAAAGTAGCTGTTTTATGGACGGCGGTTTTACGACGTACACACAGTGGTGGGCAGCGCTAATCCAAAATTTAGTTCCGCTATTTCTAAAGCACTTATTAATTTATTTAGGTCCGCAATTTCAAAAGCACTAATGTCTTATGAAAATTAGGGGAAGCTAATTCTAATCCGCTAATTAAATTCAACAATTGGTAGCAGCAAGTTATGCAATATTTGCACTACACTGCCAACTAGCGGTGCATGAACTGTTATACAGTAAGTTGTTTGAGTTTCAGAGTATTTAGTTTGGTTCTCTTCAACAGGTTTGACAAGGACAAAATGTACCCATTCCAAAGTCTGTTAGCTAAACTGCTGACATATTTGGCTGTTTTTTTTTTCTTCTTTTGTTACTTTTAGTACCACTAGATCGCATGTGTCAAACTCAAGGCCCGTGGGCCAAATCCGGCCTACCATAACCGTTTCTGTGGCTCTCTACACCCTAGAACTTCAAGATAACAGTTGTAAGCATGTTGCTCTCAGGTGGTGGGTCCCCATCCCTACACTCCCTGGTCCTCCATTTTGTTGTCCAGGTGTTTGTGATTGTCATGCTGTGTGTTCATGTACCTGTATATAAAGTCAGGGATTTTTTAATTGATAAAGCTCTGTATATGTTGTATAACACAATCATTGTTCCACATTTAATCTATTGTATTGAGGTTTGGGGAAAAGCGTGCAAAACAATTACAAAGCCTGTTTTTATTTTACAAAAGAGAGCTGTAAGAGTAATCACCAGAAAACATTTCAGTCACCCAACAAACACCTTGTTTCTTCAGCTAAATTTATTGAAATTCCAGAAATCAGTAGAATATAGTATTTTATCAGTTATGTACAGTGTTGGGGTAGTTACCCAAAATAAGTAATTAGTTACACATTACAAGTTACTTTTAAAAAAAGTAACATATTACACTACTTAGTTACTCAGTTCTGAAAGTAACTTAGTTACATTACTTTCGGATTACTCTAATGCTACGTTCAGACCAAACGCATCTTGCGCCTCTCAGATGCGCCTGACGTGCTGGGTTGGCTGCATGTCAACAGATGTCTGTTCACATCGAACGCGTCTGATGACACGCAGTGAGGAGGAGGAGCGTTCATGGTCCCTTTCCGGTTGGGTTTGTTTTCTTCCGGTCTATGAAAAATGGCGGACGTAGTACGAAGAATTGCTCTGGTGTACCTAATGAACAAAGCAGCAGCACGCAGACGCCGTGCACAACGCCGATACTGGCTCCACCCCACCATACAGAGGCGGCTGCAGTTTGGTGAATTTCACCACCTGATCCAGGAGCTGCGCGCAGACGAGCATCGCTTTCAGCGGTATTTCCGTCTCACACGAGCCCAGTTCGACGACCTGCTGTCCCGCGTAGGTGGCCGCATCACCCAGCAGGACACCAACTACAGGCGCGCAATTTCAGCAGAAGAACGGCTGTCCATCTGCCTCAGGTTCGAATAATATCAAACAACATTGATAAAGATATAATTCACCCGAAAGGGGTTAGCTGTATGCAGGGCCGGACCTGCCTATAAGCGAACTAAGCGGCTGCTTAGGGCCCCGTGGCCACTAGGGGGCCCCATGAAGGACACACCAGGATGAAAAACAGGAAGCTCGTGCTTCCTGTTTTTCATCCTCTTTCCTTCTCTGGATCACAAAGTCTTTATCTGAGGTAAGTGACTGTTATGTGCTTAATAGGAAACAAAAAAAAACGTTTTATCACTATTTTTAGAGTACATTTTGACCAATGTGTTTTTTGCCGTTGCATGGTTTTACAGTTTTTTCATTTGCACACGGAGTTGGTGCTCGCTAATGCTAAGGGGTCAGTCTTATGATAATGGGGTCAGTCTTATGATAATGGGGTCAGTCTTATGATAATGGGGTCAGTCTTATGATAATGGCTCAAACATGAAGGGGAAAAATAAAGGTGTGCAGGCCAGGCTGAGTCAAATAAATTGTCGTGTACTTTATGTTCCATGTGGGGCACACACATTAAATCTAACTGTTGCAGACTCAGCAAAGCAATCATTAGATGCCATCAACTACTTTGGCATAGTTCAGAAGCTGTACAACTTGTTCTCTGCTGCTCCTCAGAGGTGGGCCATCCTCAAGGAGCATGTCAACCACACACTCAAACCATGGAGTGAGACAAGGTGGGAGAGCAGAATCAACAGTATTCAGCCTTTATATCACCAAAGTGACAAAGTCAGAGAAGCCTTGACTGAGATCAGAAATAAGGCAAATGATCCTGCTGTAAGAATCGAGGCTCAATCATTGGCAGAAGAAATTGGGTCTTTCAGATTTCAGATTTGCACAGTGGTCTGGTTTGAAATTCTGTCCATCATCAATGTCACCAGTAAACTCCTTCAGTCAGCCACCATGCAGCTTGATGTAGCTGTCGATTTAATTGACAAAAATAAAGCATCACTGCTGAAGTACAGAGACACAGGATTCTCTGATGCACAGTCCAAGGCAAAAGAACTGTGTGAAAACATGAACATGGAGCCAGTGCTGAAGCAGAAGAGGCTTCGGAACACCAAACGGCTGTTTGGTTATGAGGCGCCGGATGAAACTGTGGAGGATGCGTTGAAGAGAATGGAGATTACATTCTTTAACGTTGTTGTTGATTCTGCCATACAGTCTTTACAGGATCGCTTCACATCACTGAAGGTCATAAGAGACAAATTTGGAGTTCTTCACAAATTCTGTGACATGGATGATGAGGCACTCAAACAGCACTGTGAGCTCCTTGGGAACACACTCAGTGATGGAGAGAAGACTGATGTGGACTGGCAGGAACTAGCTACAGAAATAAAAAATCTTCCAAACCTCCCCACATCAAGCATGACCAGTTTTGATCTTCTCACCTTCATCCACCAAAAGCAGTTAACTGGACTTTATCCAAACCTGTGGGTAGCTTTGAGAATAGCCTGCACATTGCCTGTGACAGTGGCATCAGCCGAGAGAAGTTTTTCAAAGCTAAAACTGATCAAAACATACCTAAGGTCCTCCATGGGACAGGAAAGGCTGAGTGGATTGGCCATCATCAGCATCAACCATGAGGTTGGACGACACATTTCATATGATGACATCATTATTGATTTTGCTTCCAAAAAAGCAAGGAGACCCACTATTTGAAAATAAAAACCAAGAGACATGTTAAAAGGGAAGTGATTAAGCTGCAGTAAAGTTTTCTTTATTCTTTTTGGTATTTTATTTGTTTTGTTTAATATTTATTTTTGTGTTTTAACTATTTTTTCACATTTTGTGTTTTTTATTTTTTCTAAATATTTTATTATTTGTTTAAAGGGTTTTTGTTGTTTATTTTATTTAGCTTTTTGTAAATACTTGTTTTGTATTGTTAGTGTTAAAAGTCTACAAGTACTTAAGATTAGAAAGTGTATTTTATATTTATTTTCTTACTTTTGATTTTTATATTTCTTTATAGAGAATGTAAATTGTTTTTGTGCAGGTTTTACATTGTTCTTCTTGTTGAGATTTTAATGTGTCCTATTTGTTACTGAAGTTCTGTTTTTAAGGATACTTTTTTAGCATTGAAGTTGTTTTTTGCCTGACATGGCTTGTTACATGTTGTGATTTAAAGATTAAATATAAAAACACACCATAATCTTTTATTGCATTTTTTTATTCTGTGTATGTAAAACTATAGGTTTAGAGCCCCCTTGTGGTCAAATAGAGTTAATACCATTGAACAAGTTCATTTAGACAAAAGCAAAACAAACAAAAAGACTGTACTTATGTAGGATCTTTCTACCTGCAAATGAAAAAACACAATTTGTACCATCAGATGCTCACACAATCATATATTTTTAGTGAGTGTGCTTAGCAGTAAACTATGATACACCATGGTCTTAGAATAAAAGTGTTGTGCAAAAGGTTTATAATTACATACAGCATTTGGTTTTGTGTATCTTTCAATGTCTACAAAGGCAAAGCAAAGTAGGGCCCCCAAAACATATCCTGCTTAGGGCCCCCAAACGTCCAGGTCCGGCCCTGGCAGTATGCCACAGTATTTAGGTGACTACCCCAAAAATAAACCAATAATACAACAGAGGTGCCTAACCAGTATTAAAATTCAGAAGTGTATGTGTGTAACAAGACTGGTGCAAAAACTGGTGCAAAAACTCCAAATAATGTATTTGCTCAGTCAACTCAGTCCATCCATGTATACATATGGATATGTAGTGTACATATACACAGTCCAAAATGCATATACTAAATCTGTAAACTATATGCATGCATGCATGTATGTATGTTTGTGTTCACATATACATACATATTCGCAACTACATACGTACATAGACCGCTGTTTATATACATATAACATTACATATTTGTGTGTACACATACCCACATGAATTAAAAAATACACATATACATATATAAATATGTCTGCGTGTGTGTATGTGTTGGTGTATGTATACACACACACACACACACACACACACACATATATACATAAATATATATATATATACAGTGTATATATAAATATATATATATATATACTATATTCATATAAATATATATATATATATACTGTATATATATTTCTATATATACTGTATAAATATATACATATTTATACAATGCCACATATACAAACATACATAGAGTCAAAAACACATAAACAGAAATGCATACAGCATTTGAATGTGTTCAAACAATACAAAAATGACTGTGTAGTGCTGTCTTCAATATTGTGCTTACACCTTTGTTGTTTCAAATGCAGGTTCATGGCAACTGGGGACTCGTACCGGACAATCGCTGGAAGCTTCCGGGTGGGTGTTTCCACCGTTTCAATGATCATCCCGGATGTGGCCTCTGCTATCTGGGACTGCTTAGTGGAGGAGTTCATGGCCGTGCCTGGAGTGGATGAGTGGAGTTCAATTGCAGCTGAGTTTGAGGAACTTTGGAACTTTCCTCTGTGCTGCGGTGCTGTGGATGGCAAACACATCAAGATAACAGCACCCCCCAACTCAGGCTCCCTGTTTTTTAATTACAAGGGAACACACTCCCTGGTTCTTCTGGCTGTGGTAGATGCAAGGTATAGGTTTCGCATCGTTGATGTTGGTGGGTATGGCAGGACAAGCGACGGCGGGATCTTTGCCAACTCCGCTTTTGGCCAGGCCTTGATTGGAGGCACGTTAAACCTGCCCCCTGACAGCTGTCTGCCTGAAGCAGACCACAGAGGTCCCCAGCCCTACGTGTTCGTCGCTGATGAGGCCTTTCCACTGCGCAGGGATGTGATGAGGCCTTTTCCTGGACGCGGTGGCCTTACCAGAGAGCAACGTGTCTTCAATTACAGACTGTCACGTGCACGTCTCGTTGTAGAAGATGCATTTGGGACCTGGTCAGGCCAGTGGAGAATGTTCCGCCGCGAGCTGAACATTGCTGTCAGAGTGGTGGAGTCCTGTGTTAAAGCCACCTGTGTTCTCCACAACTTCATGAGGGCAAGTGGACGGCCGGCAACATGTGGTACTGAGGTATACCTTGAAGGCGTTAGGAGAATGGGAGGAAACTTTCCGGGCAGAGCTGCAACCAACACCAGGGATGCTTTCATGGCGTACTTTTCTACTGAGGGGGCGGTGTCTTGGCAGCCTACTGAATAATCATGTAACGGCTCTTGTAGGAGCCGCACACAAACCTTAAAGGGTGCAAAACCATTTTTACATGTTTGTTTATATTGAGTTTAATTATGTGCATGTACTGTTTGCACACAGGTGTAGCTTCTGTAGGTCGCTGTTCGATTTGAGCTGTTGCACATGTGTTTTGTCTTTGCTGAAACAAATGATTAAACAACACCCCAAAAAATTAATTGTTCCTGGCTGGCTGCACATCTTTAAAGAAATGTATGTTTGTCTTATTAGTGCTACTTATTTTTACAGCTGACATCTGCAGTTATAATTACAACAACAACTTTATAGTTACATTGTTAACGAAAAGTATGTGAGGCTGTGAAATCAAAGACACTGTAATTACTACAAACTGTGTTGTATCTATATGCTGTTATTATTAAATAACAGCAATCTACCTATGACAATATTCATCTATTTGCATTTTGTTTAGTGCTGATTTGACGAAGGAAAGAAACACATCTTTAGTATTGAAAGATTTAATACAAAATAAAGATAAAACGTACAGAAGCATACATTGAGTATTTAACATTTTGAAACAAGAACAATGAACAAACTGGTTAGAAGTCACAAAATATGTATGCTAATAACGCTAATAACGTATAGGATGAGAGTGTTCACATGTCATGTGTTTCACTGGATGACTGTGTAGAACTGTGCAATTCCAGAGTGACTTCCATATTATCATAAAGGAACTTGTACAGTTGTAATTTTACATACTCCTTTTTGTTCTCTGGCACCCTCAATAGGAGTGGGTACAGCCCTAACAAGTAGTTCTGGTCAGGGGTCAAGGATGGGGGTGAAGAGGTACTGGTTGATTGCATCATGTCCAGCAGACTCTGTTCAAACGTGGTAGGCTGCGGAGTTGGTGTCCTGGTACGTGGTCTCTTCAGATGTGGCCGTGCTAGAAATAATATGGATATTTAGGTTTTATGTTATGTTTATTTACTGTATTTACAAATATTTAAATACATGACTGTGTGTAGTTTAATGATGCAATACACACCGGATCGTATAGCAGATGAATGTCCAGCCTGGTCTGATGACGGCGTGGAGGTCCTTGGTTCGGGGGATGTGGTGCATGGAGCAGGATCTGTACATGTAATGATGATTACTACAGAATGCAGTAACAAGAACAGGGCAGAGAGGACTATACTGACCAATTGCAGACAGATGACGTTCGTCACCAACAACCGTTTCATCTTCCTGGTCATGTTGTCCAGCGGCCGGCTCATCTTGGTCCTGCTCCTCCTCGGACCTGGTTGGTATGTTGCTGCTGGTGTCTCTGGGCGTCACGAAGGGACGCAGGAAGGACAGCACCGCCATATACTTCCACTTCGTCGTGGACTCTGCTCCAGCACCGCTCCTCTGTCTGTCCCTCTCTCTCTTGGCCTCTTTGGCATATGTGTCACGCAACGTCTTCCATCTTTTTCGGCATACATCATCTGAGGAAAAGCATTAAAATATATTGGCTGTTACACAAACTACGTTTTGCACAAATAGAGCTACTTCTCAGTTTTGAATATTTTAGTTACTACTTTTCCCACTACTGTATATGATTTGAAGACATTATAATTCATTTTTTTGTTTTAATGTTGTTTCAGCAACATTTAGCCTCTGTGTTTTGGATTTTGTCTGCTGTTTTCCAGATTTCAGCTTCAGCACCTCCTTTGCTGTACTGTTTACCTATTTTTGGAAGCTATTCTGTGCTTGTGTCTAGCTGGTGTTTTGCAGCTAGTTTTAACATTTTGTGCTCTCTGCCAGTGCCAACAAGCTTCAGCAGTCATTCAACACTGCAGCTGCTAGACAAAGCTGAACTTTTCATTCATTCATTCAACCTTTATTTAGTCAGGTAAATCTTTTGAACCTCATGGGCTCATTTACGAAAGCGACCTGCTAAAACTAAAGAACAATGAACAGCAATGGTAGAATTTAGAAAACAAAAGAAAACAAAAAAAAAACAAAAAAAAACTTGTAATAACACAGGAATATTGTACAACATTGTGGAAACTTACCAGGAAATCCGACCTCCTCACTTATCTTTCTCCATGCAATGTCCTTCCTATGTCGATCCCGGTAGAAAGGACTGGCCTGGTCATATATTACTGGGTTTCCACACACTGCCACAATCAGTTTCTCCTCCATTTTGCGCGGTTTTTTTTCGTCCGTTCTTCAATACGTCACGCGGTGCCCACCTACTTCCGTCCCGTCGTCGTCGCGTCATCACACAGCAGAGTCACCTCCCGATTGGTTGCTGCTAAGCTGCGAGCTACCGAAGTAGGTGAAAGTTTATTTAAATGAACTCCGACAGTCACTGCTCGGAGGCGACGCGGACGCGGAAAACATTTGCCGCTCACTACCGCGCTGCCTGAACTGCTGTAGATGCGCCGCGTCACGCTTCACTGCTCAGAGTTGCGCGGCCACATAGACTTCAATGTAAAGTGGCTGCTTCGGCTGCTCGAGATGCGTTTGGTCTGAACGTAGCATGAGACCTGAGATTTAACCTGTATTAATTTTTATCTTTCAATAATGACATTAGAGATCTTTTTGACACTCATTTTTAATGAAAAAGTAAAACAGCAGTGCTAACAAGCATAATGCATATCTAAATGTGCCATTCAAAAGGTATGACAAATATCAAAATGTAAAACTTCCGTTTAAAAAAAATAAAACAAAATAAAAAATAAAACATCTGAAATGTGATGGTCTTTTCTGAGTCAGAGATGTTTACCTCTACAGACCAGGTTTGTCAAAAAGGTGGTTGTACCTCATAAGCAACAGTTTTTCAAATCGCTTGTCAGTCAGTCTATTCCTTCTTGGACTAAGCACCAGACTGCCCAGGCTGAAAAGCCGCTCCACTGGTGCACTTGAGGGTGTTGCTGTGTTATATCTGACTGATAAAGACTTTATGTTAGGAAAGTTATTTAAGATTTCAATCTCTGAACCTGACTTTAGGTAATCAAATACTTCACTCTCACAGTCAGGAGGTGCTGCAGTTTCTTCCTCAAAGTTGAAAAAGTCAAGTTCACATTTTTTCAAGGAGGTAGAGGTCTGTGGCGCACAAAGGTCTTCTTCATCATGTGTTTGGCGACAACGCTGAGGTAATGACCGGCACTCACTGGTTAGCAGTGTCTTTAAGGCATCTCTCCGCTGCTCTTCTTTCAGCCACCTCACTTTGAACTTCGGGAGTGTGACTGCAGCGAGCAAAGCATTATGGCTCTCCAACACTGGACCGAATCTTGTTTTGATGGCCTGTAAATGCATATAAAAACATATAAGATACAGCATAAAAGAGTTAAACATGCTAAATGATTTTACACTTACCTGCACTATGACATTAGGCAGACTCGCTGTCATTCTTGAGAGACCTGTTTCGAGTGCTAGTACCTTGGACATCATCATTTCCAGTGTAGGCAAAAGGCTCCCATAATAACGTTTTTTTTTTCAGTTCATTTTCCATCTTCACATAACACTGGTCAAGATACTTTGAAAACGTTTTTCTGTCTGACGATACCAGTTCACCTCCTGTTGTCTGTATTTTGCTCAGAATTCTCCGGAAATACGGGGACTCAACTGTTGAAATTGGCAACACTTCGTTCACTACGTAAGCTGCTACAAGTTTGTTTACCTCAGCCTTTGTAGTGGATGCCTGGCGGTGAAATTCAAGCCGAGCCTGCTTACACGGTGGCGGCATCAAACTTGCTTCACGATCCCTCTGCGGCTCTTTAGCAACTAGCTTAGCATTAGCGTGTTGTCTTTGTAAATGCTTGTAAAGATTTGACGTCGAGTTCGTAGCAGTAGACAGTGTCTTGTTGTGGCCCAGACATAGCTTGCACACTACTGTAATGTTCTTGTCCTTTCTCGCGACAAAAGAAAAATAATGTGAATACTTCCATCCATAAAATGAAATCGCCGCGTTCTCCTCCATCTCCGCCATGTTGTTCATTCATTCCCTCCAATGTATGTCTATGTACCAGTCCTTTATATGTCTATGTACGTTGACGTATGACGTTCCGACGTCATCGCGTACGTCTTTGTTTTCTCCCCGTGACAGTCACGCGTCTGCTCCGTCGTCCCACAACTTTTCTCCGAAAGGTAAATTAAATATTTTTTTTAAAAACTATTCTCCTAAAGGTCCTGATTGTAACGCAAGTAACTAATGTAAGGTTTTGTTAGTAACTGTAATATATTACAGGCATTTTCAAAGTAGTGCGTTACACTACCACGTTGCTGAAAAATATAATGTGATTACTGTAACGCGTTACTAACGCGTTACACCCAACACTGGTTATGTATAGGGCTCATAATAACACATTACCTTTAAATATCCAAAGAAATTTTATAAAAAGACAAAGTTATTACAATCTCAAAGGGACAGATATTCATCAAACCACAATTCAGAACCAGCTTAAAGGGACGGTCTACCTCAATTCAGGGAGTTCGATTGTGGAATGTTCTGGAGAGTGATGTTAAAAATGCAAAATCAATGTATACATTTAAGAAAAAGGTCAAAAAGGACTTGCTCAAAAACTATATATGATGTAGCTTAGTGTGTTTGTGTATTACACTTATGTTGTACTTATGATGTAGCTTAGTGTGTTTGTGTATTACAGTTAGAAAAATTTAGTAGAGTTATTCATTTTATGATGTAGTTTGTGTATTAGAAAAATTAAGTAGAGTTATTCATTTTGTGATGTAGTTTGAAGGTTATCATTGGTTGAACAAACTGTGAAATAAGGGGCAGATATAATAAGATTTCATCTTCTTTCTGCTCCTTTCATTTTATCCTACTTGTATTCTTGTATCTGATGAAACTGTTTTGTATTGTTCTTTTAAAA
>JBBPBX010044128.1:10288-27597 GCA_038048925.1 Garcialebias charrua | reverse complement strand
TAACAGAGTTGTAGCTGTTCTGGTCAAACCTTGGGAATGAAGTTAGCACAATGTCATGTGATGTCACAACATCAAGATGACTCTAAGCTACTAACACACCAGGTTTGTGCTGGATATATGCAAGATTTATTAACTCATAGATTGATTAAATCATAGATTGATTAACTCAGATTGATTAACTCATAGCCATTTTGTGTTAGCTAGGATTAGCTGTTGCAGCCATCTTTAATCAGCTACACTTGGTAGCAAGCAATTAAAAATAAATTCAATTCAATTCAGTTTATTTATAAAGCGCCAAATCACAACAAAGTATTCTCAATGCACTTTACAGGAACATTCACATACATAGAAAAGCTAATTAGTAAAGTTCTCTATCTAAGGAATCCAGCAAACATGTTGAATGTTGGCTTCATTGCAGTCTCCCATCCTGAGCAAGCACAGTAGCAACAGTGGAAAGGAAAAATGCCCTTTTAACAATAAGAAACCTCCAGCAGAACCAGGCTCAGGACAAGCGGCCATCTGCTGGTTGAGAGGACAGAAAGGAGAGACAAACAAAAACAGAATGGTAGGTCCAGATATAGGTCCAGGTGTACCTGAAAGACAAAAAAAATTTTAGGGATAGAAAATTAAATTATAATTACAAAACAGGTTGAGCAGAGTAAGTAAAGACAGTAGCAGGGTGAAAAAGTGTGGTCAGTTTGTCCTCCAGCAGTCTAAACCTATAGCAACATAACTAGGGGACAGCTCAGGAAACCCAAGCTGACCCTAACTATAGAATTTATCAAAAAGGAAAGTCTTGAACCTAGTTTTAAAACTGGATAATGTGTCAGCCTCATGGACAGAGATTGGAAGTTGGTTCCACAAGAGAGGAGCCTGACAACTGAAAGATCCATCTCCCATTCTGGTTTCGTAAATTCTAGGAACCACAAGTAAACCTGCAGCCTGAGAGCAAAGTGCTCTGTTAGGAAAATATGGAGCAATAAGATCTATAATATAAGATGGAGCTGGGTTGTTGAGAGCTTTGTAGATTAAAAGTAGGATTTTGAATTATACTCTGGATTTGACAGGGAGCCAATGGAAAGAAACTAAAACTGGAGAGATATGATCTCTCATACTAACTACAGTTAAGACTCTGGCAGCAGCATTTTGGATCAACTGAAGACGTTTTAAAGAAGTATTTGGACACCCAGATAATAAACCATTGCAATAGTCCAGTCTAGACGTGACGGATGCATGAACCAGTTTTTCTGCATCATTTTTAGATGTTTCTAATTTGAGCAATATTACACAGGTGGAATAAGGCAGTTCTAGTGATATTTTTAATGTGGGGGATAAAAGACCTGTCCTGATCAAAAACTAACACCAAGATTTTTAACATTAAAACTGGAGGCCAGATCAATGCCATCTAAGGAGGGCGAAAGACTGAAAAAAATCATTCCCACAGGAAAATTTCCAGAGTAAAATTTACTCAATTTGAATAAAATTTTACTCTAAAAAATACAACATTTGGTCCCAGTCTAAATAGAGTAAAATTTACTCTCATGGAAGAGTTGAAATTACAGATTAAAATCTACTCTATTTAGTGCAAAAATTTTAATCAATGCCAAGAGACTTTACTCCAAGTTGATTAAAATATAAATTACTCTACTGTATTTTTACTCCAAGTTGATTAAAAGTAAAATTACTTTACCGTATTTTTACTCAAATTTGATTAAAAGAAAAAAATACTCTACCGTATTTTTACTCCAAGTGGAATATAATTTATTCTACATAGAATTACATTTTATTCTAAGTAGAGATAACTTTTACTCTGACTGAAAAGGAATTTTACACAAAATAGAAATAAATTTTATTCCATATAGTGTCAAACTGTGCTCTTAATAGTATAAAATTTTACTCCCAATTTAATTGAATTTTATTCCATATTGTGCAGTTAAACATTAAATTAAATTGTAAAATAGAACCAAATTTAACTTTATTTCACTCACTATGCAATTGTTTTACAGCTATTCTACACTGTTAAGTTTGTAAGAGTGCAATGAATAGACCAGAAATCAGTATTTCAGCCATTTTTATTGTTCACAGGAATGGAACAATATACTGTAAACATTTGCATATTCATGACTGTATGACACATGTACCGTAAATCAAAAGCTCTTCTACGTAAATAACACGAGGTCCTTCTCCTTTACCCAAATCTTGAAAAGCACTGAAATGCTTAGACACACCGTTTGCAGTGCAAATGTAACAAACAGTAACCTCTCATCTTTCACAACATTGTAGATCTTATGGAAAACTGGCATTTCCCAATAAACTTCTTTACAAACAACTAAATCTGCACAATACATATTTCCATGGTGTTTGGCCCAGTTAACATTTACCATAATACTTTGGTGTTGATTAGTAACTGAATAGTCTCTGCTATCTCACAGCCTTCTCATGCGCTTTATTGAGATGCTTTCTGAACCCAGAAAATGTGCCATAAACTTGAGCACAACCTGCCTGACCACATTTAAGACGAAGTGTCTTACCAGAGCAAAGTCCATGGATCACTTTTAAGTGCTTGGTCAGAGAATTAGCATTTGTCTGGTACTTCTTACAAATGAAACAGAACATTCCAACTCAACTTAATATTGAAACAATCGTAGCAAAACCACTATTAAACGCAGCATCCGAACCCTCAACTCTGTAACCCTAGGATTCACTTTGGTTGTCTAACATCTATCTCGTAAATGGCGGTCTGCAGAAAGCTGCACACATTGACCAGATCATGGTCATATGAAGTGCCGAACACAAAGTGAGCTTTAAAAAGTTCATCAACACAGGCAAGTGATTTCCAAGGTATGGCATGTTTGTCAATCACAAGGAAGTACAGTACTTGTGAATCACGCTCCTCTGAGTCCTTCCTGCAAGCAGGTATGGTTGACAGCTTTCTGCGATGCCATCAAGGTGCCCCTGGATGCTGGTTCCCGTCTGAAGTACTTGTGAATCACGCTCCTCTGAGTCCTTACTACAAGCAGGTATGGTTAACTGATTTCTGCAATGCCATCAAGGTTCCCCTGGATGCTGGTTCCCGTCTGCGGCAAAAACAGATAAGAATTAAAACATGATTGGTCTTGGGTTTCTAAGGAGACGGGGTTCTTATAGATAAGGCAAATTAATTTTGAGGACCTCTTTAATGTCACTTGAAATTAAATTTAAAACCAACTTCACAAGAAATACAAACAAATAATTAAATAAAAAAAGTGAAGAATAGATAACATACTTTCCGCCCTTTAAGTCGCTCCGCCCTATATATCGCAGTTTAAAAAAAAACAATTTTCATGTCCTACGACATATTAGCCTGGCCCTCGCCATTCCTACGCAGCTCCGCTCAATTCTCATTTCCCTTCACTGCTCAGTCTGGGACTTCTCCCATAGACAACGATTTCTCCGGTAGATTTTTGACCGGACCAATCAGAGAACAGAAGGGACTGAGTTTTGGCCCCTAACCCACGCCCCCACCTGTCCCAGCACACAGCCAGCGAGCAGCCGCATGTTCTCATTCAAAGCGATGCAAAGCGATGTAGGACTGTTTTATAAATGACACAAATGTATTAATCTCCCCTTCTTAATCCCTTATCTGGAGTTTTCTTTTGTTTTTTTGGCCAAAAGTCAAGTGTTCGCTCCCTCCTCCTCCTCCTCTCCCTCCGCTGATAAGGAAATGCTCCCACCTGTCCCAGCGCGCAGCCAGCGAGCAGCCGCATGTTCTCATTCAAAGCGATGCAGGACTGTTTTATAAATGACACAAATGTATTAATTTCCCGTTCTTAATCCCTTATCTAGTTTTATTTTGTTTTTTTGCCAAAAGTCAAGTGTTCGCTCCCTCCTCCTCCTCCTCTCTCTCCGCTGAGTGCAAAGAATAAGAAAATGACTGAGGTTGTCACGAGAGAATTAAACTCAGGTTTTACGTTGCTGTCCGAATCCCTGCATATTTTCTGGTCTTCTGGTGTGCTGGACCAGTGCTACATGGTTTTATTTAATTTTTTTCAAACGTTTTATAACATATAAACACAGAATATGCAGGCAGCGAGAGAAATAGCAGCAGGAGGCGGAGGGAGCAGAATAGCTTTCCCTGTTCAAAATTTTCCTAAGATCCAATGGTTTTGTTCCTCAGGCAGAGGCCACGCCTCCAGCAAGAATCGTTTCTCTATGGAGAAAGTCCAGACCCTAGTCCGAAGCAAAGGACAAGGGTCTGGTTTTAACCAGGCTAGCGACATATGGGACGAAGCAACATATTTATGGATTTATTACCATATTTTTAGATCAATTTTTGGCTCAGATATGACCGTTTCCATTCATTCTGACGGTAAAAAAAATGGAGCAGTACCCTTTTCGGCCACTAGGGCGCAGTACTTTCGGCCGCTAGGGTCCACCGACCGTTCCCAGCTCATATGTCCGAAAGAAGACTCATCTGGTCGGACTCACTCTGTTGCAACCAGGCCTCCTGCTCTCTGAACTCTGTTTAAGGCAACACACTCGTTACCTCAGTGTTTGACTGTTAGCAAAATAGCTCATGAACCACAGGACAGATTTTGATGAAACTTACAGAAAGTAATCACTGGATGGACATTTATAACTGATTAGCTTTTGGAGATGTTTGAGCAAAAATCTGATTTATTTATAATTAATTTTCGCAGCGTGCGCGACCGTTTGGAAAACCGTCAAAGCTAAACAATTTAAATCCAGAAGATTTGACCATTACGTGAATTTATTAAGGAACGGTTAAGCTCAGAAACACTTACTATAATGTCAGCAAACAAATGTATTTTTTAGGTTTATCTTGTTAAATTTTAAAGAAATGAAGCGTATCCGCTCGCTGTGCATGCACGTTTCACATGCACGCTTCGCAGCACCGACGTAGCGAAACTATTTTTTTTAATTCAGCTGATTTGAACATTCAATCAACTTTTATTTAGTCAGCTAAATCTTATTGAGCCTCGAGGGCTCATTTACAAAAGCGACCTGCTACAAACTAAAGTACATTACTATTACAGTACTAAAGAACATTACGTGCATTTATTAAGGAAAAGTTCAGCTCAGACACATCTTTGCTATAATTTTCAGCAAACGAAATTATTGTTTTTAAGTGTTAATCTTGTTAAAGTCCTACCGTGCACGCTCCTGTGGCCATTTGCGGTGACGCATGACATACGCGACGCGTCAGCAGTGACGCATAATAGATGCAATGTATACGAAGGTGCGACACGTTTATGGATTTTTCCACTTTATTGGACAATACCGTACTTTCAGCCCTATGTCGCATTAGTCCAATTATATTCAATAAAGTGGAAAAATCCATAAACGTGTCGCACCTCCATATACGTTGCATCTATTATGCGTCACCGCTGACGCGTCCCGTATGTTATGCGTCACCACAAATGGCCACAGGAGCGCGCATGGTACGATTTTAACAAGATCAACACTTAAAAACAATTATTTGTTTGCTGAAAATTATAGCAAAGATGTGTCTGAGCTGAACTTTTCCTTAATAAATGTACGTAATGGTCAAATCAGCTGAATAATAAAAAAAAAGTTTCGCTACGTCGGTGCTGCGAAGCGTGCATGCGCAACAAGCGGATACTCTTCATTTCTTTAAAATTTAACAAGATAAACACATAAAAATATATATTTGTTTGCTGACATTATAGTAAAAGTGTTTGAGCTTAACCTTTCCATAATAAATTTACGTAATGTTCAAATCAGCTAGATTTCAATTGTTTCGCTTTGACGGTTTTCCAAACGGTCGCACGCGCTGCAAAAATTAAATTATAAATAGATAGCAAACATCTCCAAAAGCTAATCAATTGTAAATGTCCATCTAGTGATCACGTTCTGTAAGTTTCATCAAAATCTGTCTAGTGGGTCTTGAGCTATTTTGCTAATAAACACTGAGGTAACAGTAGTTCAGACCTCCAGAGAGCAGGAGGCCTTGCTGCTACAGAGTGAGTCCGACCAGATGAGGCTGCTGTCGGACACATGAGCTGGGAACGGTCAGTGGACCCTAGCGGCCGAAAGTGGTACTGCTCCACTGTTTATCAGAATGAATAGAAACGGTCATATCTCTGCCAAAAATTGGTCTAAAAAATATGGGAAAAAAATCCCTAAATATGTCGCTTCGCCGTATAAGTCGTAGGACATGAAAATTTGTTTAAAAAAAAACTCGACTTATAGGCCGGAAAATACGGTTGTTTTGATCAACATAAATGTTCCCTTTACTGTAACCTTACCTTTACAAACTTCACAAGATGTTCACTGGCTTGTCTGGCAGAGAGTTTTCCTGTTCTCTTGCAGCCATGAGGTGACGGTGGCAGGAGGTGCACAAGGATCAAAATAGATGACATGTCACTGTCCCGTCCTGGAAGAAAAAGTAATACTGTATTGTCAGGATTTTCAGACGGGACAGAAACGAACCCAATAATTGCAGGCAGGGAACTCAGACTCGGCAGGTATAAAAATAAATATTTTTAATAATAATAAATTAAAGAGATGACGTGGCAGCATAAACTTACAACGGGAGATAATCAGGATGGGACCAAGACAAGATCAGGACAGGACAAGACCATACCTAACGACGACACGACAAAGGACCAGACTCTCAGACAGACTATATACACACAGACAAGACATGATGTGATTACAAACACCTGGGAATACAAGGAGGGAAATAATCTAATAATCGTGGGTTAGGAGCGTGAGTAGTGAGAAGCTCTGTTTTTATTGGCTGGTTAAAAACTCTGTTTTTATTGGCTGGTTAAGGACGGGTCACTGTGTGTTTTTATAAATGCTTTTAGAGAAGCAAGGGGACTTTGGGTTTTTTCAGAGATTACTTTGTCTAACATCAGTCTGTCAGGAGATAGTGACAGAGTGAAGAAATATGTTAAAAATATATTGTTAGAAAAGTTACAGACTGCACTACAAAACTGCGGACTGCAGCTTTAACACTTCCAGAGTAAGCTTGCTCAGGTCCAACAACCAAAACCTCAGTTTTGTCTGTGTTCAAAAGGAGAAAATTAAGGGTCATCCAGGTTTTTATGTCTTTAAGCCATGGTTGTAGTCTAAGTATTTGATTGGAATATTATTTTGTGTTTTTTCCCCCTTTGTCCTGTTCCTCATTGTGGCACTCACAATTATTGTCTTGGTGTCAAGGTGATACCCAACAGATTTACTTTCACAAGCAGTGCATTATGGTTGGCCTTAAAGGTTCAGTATGTAATTTCTGGAACACGCTGGAACTTAGGAAAATTTTGAACAAATACACGTTTCTGGTCCCTCCCCCTCAGAGCCATATATGGCTCTGTTACCCTTGCTCTGCTGAAATTCAAATTCAAGCTCGGTTTTTATTGGCTGATTCAAATTCAAGCTCTGTTTTTATTGGCTGGTTAACGGCGTGTCACTGTGGCTTTTTAGAAATGCTTTTAGAGAAGCAAGGGGACAATAGTTTTTTTCAGCGATTACTTGTCTAAAATCAGTATGTCAGGAGGTAGTGACAGAGTGAAGAAATATGTAAAAAATATATTGTTAGAAAAGTTACATACAGCTCCTTTAATGTTCCACTTGATATATAAATAAAACTTTATTGGAATTTGCTTTGGGTTTGTTTAAGATGTAATGGACAAGGGGATGAAAAGACAAAGAAGAAAACAAAACTAGTATAAGATGATTTATTTTGATTTGTTTTGATGTAAGATGATTTATTTGGGCAGTTATGTATTTAGGTTACTGTGTCTTTAAGGGATTTCTTCTTCGTGGGTTTTTGGGTGTGTTCAGGTTAAGCGGGCGAAAACAGCCGCAGACACGGGCTGCGTTCATGAGGGGATGACGTTGTATTGAAGAGCTGAATAAAGTTCGTGCAGCCAAGCTATTCCCTTTCAGCGTGGTTACTCCTTCTCCACCCCACGACCTTCAGATGTGTTTGTAACCCTTCTCCACCTCAAGCGGTGGTGTTACACTGGTGGCAGCGGGTTTGTGGACGCTTTCAGCGATTGGAGCGGTGAGCACATGCTTAGCTTGCTATTAGCCTGATAGCTAATGCTGCACACGCTGATAGGCGCATTTAGCTGCTGTTAAGGATGGATTTTTATTTTTTATTCCTCCAATTTTTTTTTGCTACTAGTTACAACGACTAATATTCAGTGATGGAGAGTAATTTTTGGGAACAATTACCTTTTTATTCTGCTGCGGGTCGTGCTAGGCCACAGTACAGCCACGTTTTTGTGGGGGATGGAAAAGAAGATTTTTCAAAATGGTGCAGACATTTTGAAGTGACTGTTGAGGCTGATCCTGATGCTTCTGAAGATAGTTTGGCAAAACTGTTGCCTACATACTTGGGGGCAGCTGCTTTTAGTTACTGGGACAGTTTATCCGATGCAGTTAAAACAGACTATTCGGCCACGAAGGAAAAGCTGAAAAGCGTGTTTGGACAAACTGCTTATTTGTCGACTTTCCAGAGCTACATTAATGCACGCAGCCGCCTCCCTGGTGAAGCTCTTCCTGTGTTCGCTGCAGAAATTTGCCGTTTGGTCGAGGAAGCTTTTCCAACTTATGGCGATAATGCTAAACAGGGAGAAAAATTTAGACGCTTTATTGCTGGACTTGACCCATACCTCCAACTGCGATGTCATGAGCAGGGGGTTAAAACATTGGAGACTGCGCTACAGTTGGCTATTCAAATTGAAGCTGCTCACCAAGCTACTAGAGTGCTCACATCCCCAGCTCCGGTGCAGTCTTCTTATACACCAGCTTACCCTGCTGTCTCACCTGGGTGGTCTACTCAGCTCCCTTCACCTGCTCCTCAAGGAGTCCACTCAGCTACGGGGGATGATTTCAAGAAAATGGCAAAGATGATCGAAATGCTGACGGAAAAAGTGCAACAGCTACAAATGACGGTTGACCGCCAGCGTGAGGACGCATATCGACAGGACAGGCGGGATTATGGATTTCGTCATCGGAGCTCCGCTTCGGCTGGACGAGGTGAGGGCAGATATTCATCGGATGACTACCATCTGTCACCTCCACGCCGCAGAGACTCATCGGACGACCGGAACACACATCGCCGCAGCTCCTTCCGCACATCACATGACGAGGAACGCAACCAACGGGAGTCACCTGCTCGAACCAGCTCATCTGAACGCTACTCGCAGGGCTACAACGCTCCAAACAGGGGCTATGCTAGCCGTGGTCGCTCTCCGGGCCGCTATGAAAGTGGCCGCCTTCATCGCTCTCCCAGTCCGGCCCGGGTACGGTTCCAGTCCCCTGCACGTCAATACCGGGAGCAGGGAAACTACAAGTAGCTGACAATGAGGGCAAATTGTCAGCTACCAACTTCTCTTTGGCCCAGACGGACAACGACATTCACCCTGACACAGGTACTACTGACAGCTTGTGTGTGACTGATGTAGACAAAAGATATGTGTCAGTTGTTATTGAGGACACTGTGGTGCATGCTTTTGTTGACACAGGGGCTGACGTTTCTATTATTAGTGAGACTTTTAGAATGGCTACACCTGCTCTTCAGAGAAAACCCATTATGAAACGGTTTATCCCTCTCACTGGGGTCACAGGTGATCCCCTTGACTCTGTAGGCTCCATTTATGTGAACCTAAGTATTGCAGGTGAGCCCATGACACATACACTTCAAGTTGTCAGAAACTGTACTAAACCAATCATTTTAGGTTGGGACTTTATGGTGGCAAATGGCATTACTGTTGACACTCGCACCATGACATGCAATGTAGCTGGTACAGCTGTACCACTAGTTAGTCCACATTTGTACATTCCTTGCCTGACTGCGGTGACAGTGGCGTCCATGGTTGCCATTCCGGCTATAATAATAATAATAATAATTGTCTAATCTTGTCATCTGCGTATGTTTCCCATACACAGACGAAATTCGTCTCTGCATTTAACCCAACCACCTACCAGGCGGTGCAGTGAGCAGCCATAGAAGGCGCTCGGGGAGCTGGAGAAATAGGTGTGCACTCATAGACACCCCAAGATGTGTAGTGGCCGGGACGCGAACCCGCGTCCTTCGGGTCCCAAGTCAAACGCCCTAACCACTACACCATCTTGGCTCCTTGTCAGAGAGGGTCATCACAGCTGATCTTGATGTACCCCTCAAAGGGTTTTTACCTAATGGTTACATTGGTGTGTTCGAACCACATTATACCGATCAGTCCTCTACTGGTATGGCATGGACTGTGGCGAGGGTAGAGCACGGTTCTATTTGTGTGAAGGTGGCTAATGTTTCACATAGTGAAGTTATGCTACATGATGGTACACAGGTGGGACATTTTCATGCTATCTTGGCAGGGGGCCAGAGTGAGTTCACCATTATGGATGGTTCTATTGGTAATGTTAATAGACAGATACCTGACAGTCCGGGTGCAACTCCTATTATAGATGACACAGATTCAGACCTGACGCCATTGCAGAAAACACAACTGACGGACACTTTGACTTCTTTTGCTGACGTGTTTAGTCAACACCCACATGACTTTGGTAGAACTGACATGGTCACACACAAAATCATTACGAACTGTCACACCCCAGTCTCTCAGAGAGCCTACCGCACCTCTCCAGTCATGAAGGCTGAAATCCGTCGCCAAGTGGAAGCACTTAAGGCGCAAGATTTGATAGAGGACAGCTCGAGCCCCTGGGCCAGCCCGGTGGTGATGGTGAAAAAGAAAGATGGCTCATATAGATTTTGTGTAGATTTTCGAAAACTGAACTCTGTCACTATTACTGACGCACACCCCCTACCAAGAGTAGATGACAGTTTAGACGCGTTGTCTGGTTCGCAGTACTTTTCTACCATGGACATGTCTAGTGGGTACTGGCAAGTACAAATGGATCCTGCAGACAGACAAAAGACTGCATTTACTACAGGTGATGGCTTGTACCAATTTAAGGTCATGCCCATGGGACTCAAAAACGCACCTCCAACCTTTCAAAGGCTCATGGAGCTGGTTCTGCGAGGTCTACACTGGACAACTTGTGTCATTTACTTGGATGACATCATTTGCATGGGAAAAACATTTGAAGAACATCTAGGCAATCTCACAGACATTCTCACTCGCTTCAGACAAGCAGGGTTAAAGTTAAACCCTAAGAAATGTGACTTCTGCAAACCTGCTGTGAAGTACATGGGACACATTGTGTCTCGAGAGGGACTGACGGTGGACCCAATCAACAGTGAACGCATTAGTGATTGGCCTGTTCCACGTTCGCCGACAGAGGTACGTGCCTTTTTGGGACTGTGCTCATATTACAGACGTTTTGTGCATCAATATGCCTTTATTGCTCAGCCTTTACATAGACTTACCCAAAAACAAGTTGTGTTTGAATGGACAGATGACTGTAGCACAGCTTTTCAAACACTTAAGAAGGCACTGACTTCTCCTCCAATAATGGCATTTCCAAACTTTGATGAACCATTCATTCTGAGCACAGATGCATCTAATTTGGCAGTTGGTGCAGTACTATCACAGATACAACAGGGACAAGAAAGGGTGGTGGCATTTGCAAGTCATGTACTGTCAAAAACAGAGAGAAAATGGTCTACCTATGACAAAGAACTGTATGCTATTGTGTGGTCAGTCAGACACTTTAGACATTACCTGAGTTGCAATCCTTTCACCATTATTACTGATCATCGTCCTTTGCTTAGTTTAAGGAAAATGGACATTACGCATGACCCTACAGGACGCAGGGGTCGTTGGGCGTTGGAGCTCGATCCGTATCAATGGACAATCACTCACAAAGAGGGTAAGAAACACACAAATGCAGATGCCATGTCACGGATACCATTGGGACAGGACTCTATTGAGATGACAAGTACGACGCTACCTGAAGCTCACTCTTCGCCTAGTGATACAGGACAATCTGTCTCACTGTCTGAGGCGAGGGGTAATGATGAGGGGTCATGCTCGACCCCTGAACATTTAGAGAGGACCGATATTGTACCAAAAGTTTGTTGTGTGGACATTGATAGGACACATGTGAATGTGGGGTTTGACACATTACAACAGACATTATCTGCCCATAACGTGGACATTGTAAATGCGCAACTTGCTGATCCTGTTCTCGGGGAAGTGCATAATTGGGTTAAAAACAAGAAACGTCCCTACCTCAGACAGGTAAAAGGTAAAATGCAGAGGAAACTATGGTGGCAGTTTCATAACTTGTTGCTATGTAATAACTTGTTGTGTCGCAAAGGTCAAACACCGCCTGGGAAACCTGAGGTTTATCAAGTGTTAATTCCAGTGGCACTGGTTACAGAGACAATGCAATTTTTTCATGGTAATCCATGTTCTGGTCATTACAGTGCTGAACGAACATTTAAGAAAGCATTGACAGTGTGTTATTGGCCAGGAATGAGATCTGATATTGAGCAGTTCTGTAACTTGTGTAAGACATGTGAAGCTTTTAGGAGGGTTGTACCAAAGCACAGAGCTCCTTTACAATCTATTCAGACTGAAAGACCATTTCAGCTGGTCTGTACGGACATTACCGAACTGCCAGTCACATCTGTGGGAAACAGATATGTGCTTGTGGTACAGGACCATTTCACCAAGTATGTGAATGCATATGCTATGGTTGATCAAAGGGCTGCCACAGTAGCACAGTTACTCTGTGAAAGGTATATCCCTGAACATGGTGTCCCTGAGGAACTGTTGTCGGATCAGGGACGGCAATATGAGTCAGAAATTATACAAAACATCTGTCAGAAACTACAGATGACAAAGAAAAGGACCTCCCCATATCACCCAAGAGGGAATGGTATGGTGGAGAGATTTAACAGGACTTTGAAAGAACAGTTGGCTCGACTCATCCAGGACTATGGAGGTGAGTGGGACCACTACCTTCCTGCTGTGGTACTTTCATTCAACTCTACGCCACACTCGAGCACAGGGTATTCTCCTTATTTCCTTGTGCATGGCAGAGAGCCCAGACTACCGGCTACTGTTCATGTTTCATCGCCGACAGTTTCTGATAGTCCGACTAACTATGGTGCAGAACTGGCTCGACGGATGGACGCTGCTTTTGAGACTGTTTTTCTACATCGTGAAGAACAGAGACAAAAACGAGAATACTACTACAACAAGGACACAAGGTTCAGGCCATACGTTTGTGGTGATCTGGTATGGATGGATGATCCCACCACACAACGACAGAAGCTTTCTCCAAACTGGACTGGACCATATAAGGTTGTATCTGTGGACGACAAAGGGCTCCTTTACAAGCTGGTGGATGTGCAACATCCTCAGGCTGCGACCAAGGTCATCCACTATGATCGGTTGAAACCTTATCGTGGTTCCACAGACTCATTACTAATGGAGGGCAATCAATCTGTCCCAATGCCAAACATGAACATGCTGCCGAAGTACACAGCTTTGTCTGGCTCATTGCCCTTGATCTTTGGCCAAACACCGCAGACTGCAGAAACTGCGAGGTCATTGACACTTTCACCAAGGAGACAAACTGGACCAGTTTCCCAGCAGCCGGCGCAAACACCTCTTAGCTTGCCGCCCTCTGAGGATGCAGTTGTCACCAGGTGTGGGCGCATTGTTCGGAAGCCACGACAACTGTTGTCGTGACAAAGAAAAAAAAGAAAAAAGTTCTATGTGTGGACTTTGTTGTAAGTTTTGTTGTTCTGAGATTGTGTTTTGGGAAGATGATTTATTTTCTTTTATTGTTATTATGGTTACCTTATTTTGAAATGAGGACATTTCATTTAAAGAGGGGGAAGCATGTAAGATGATTTATTTTGATTTGTTTTGATGTAAGATGATTTATTTGGGCAGTTATGTATTTAGGTTACTGTGTCTTTAAGAGATTTCTTCTTCGTGGGTTTTTGGGTGTGTTCAGACTGAGCGGGCGAAAACAGCCGCAGACGCGGGCAACGTTCATGAGGGGATGACGTTGTATTGAAGAGCTGAATAAAGTTTGTGCAGCCAAGCTATTCCCTTTCAGCGTGGTTCCTCCTTCTCCACCCCACGACCTTCAGATGTGTTTGTAACCCTTCTCCACCTCAAGCGGTGGTGTTACACTAGAAAAGTGAGAGAAGGGGTAAAAGAGAAAGAAGGCGATATGAGTAGAGGAGGGAGAGAGGTATAAAGAGAACAAAAATCAAAATCATTGAAATCTGCCTCTAGACCTGCGGAAATAAAAAAAGACACAACCGAGAAACCACAACAACAAAAGAACATAAACAGTATAATGAGACTTATAACATCATTAGAAAGTATTTTATACGGTACATGGTTGTACAAGATGAACTTCCGGTTCCGGTGAGCTGATGGACGTTGCTCCCTCTGGCTTTTCTGTAGTCTTTTTTTATCATCAAACTGACCCGTTTTTCGAACAGGACTAAAGTTGTTCCACCTTCCAACTGAATTCTGTGTTCAGTGACTCAGAGAGCCGACGGGACCATACAAAAAATTGTTTCGGCTCAGGACTGTTGGGGTTCTGGCTCAGGGACCAAGGAATTAACCCATATGCAGGGAGGACTCGAGAGGCAAAGTACAAAAATAAACACTTTAATAACAAGAAAAGTAAGAGGCTGACAGCATAAACTTACAGAACTCGAGGAAACAGGACTAGGAAGGAACCCAAATGATGACGAACCAACAAAGAACAGGACTCACAGAGGAACTTAAATATACACAGGTAGTGCATGAGACACGGGTGAAAATAATCTGACTAATTTGAACACAACACTAGGAAGAATCTGACTAGAGTGAACACATAACACTTGTGGGAGTAATAATTAACACAGACCAGGGCCGGGGAACTAACTAAAACATGTAACATGAAAAATAACTAATCTGGAGCAGGACAGGGAATTAAACTAAACGTGAATTAACTAAACTGGAGCAGGGCTGGTTGTGAGGAAAACAACACAAAGGAAAGACCAGGAGAGGGTGCCATCCTCACAGTACCCTCCCCCCAAAGACGTCCCATGGCGTCCCAGAAGCCCCCCCCCCCCCAAAAAGGAAAAGTCTGGGGTGGATGGAGGGGGGAACAACCAGGACGGAGGGCAAGAACAAGAGAAAAAACACAAGGCCCAATGGAACACGAGGGACAAAACCAAAAACTAAAACCGATACGACGAGGCCTAGGAACTAAACACAAACTGCTGAATGAAACACAGGAAACATCAAAAGGTCAGGTGGGCGGCCAGGAGACCATCCATCACGAAGAAACTGTTCAGGTGGACTGCCGGGAGACTGTCCATCACGAAGAAACAGGTCAGGTGGACGGCCGGGAGACCGTCTATCACGAAGAAACAGGTCAGGTGGGAGCCAGGAGACCGTCCATCACGAAGAAACAGGTCAAGTTGGACAGCCGGGAGACCATCCATCACGAAGAAACAGGTCAGGTGAGTGACCAGGAGACCGTCCATCATGAGGAAACAGTTCAGGTGGGCGGCTGGGAGACCGTCCATCACCAGGAATCAGTCCAGGCGGGTGGTCGGGAGGCCGTCCAATACGAGGAGCCTTGGAAGCTACCACTGGTAACATAGGGATCTGGGGAACCGCGACTGGTACCAAGGAGGCCTAGTGGACTGCAGATGGCGACACAAGGTATCGAGGAGGTACAGCAACAGATGACACAGACGAGAACCCAGGAGCCACAGACTTCGAAGGCGAGGCCTCAGGAGCTACAGACGTCGAAGGCGAGGCCTCAGTAGCTGTAGGTAGTGAAGAGTCTTCGTCGGCAAAGTCTTTGATGGTTGAGTGTTCGTCGGAAGAGTCCTCAGCGGTAGAGACCACAGGAGCTGCATACGGCGAAGAATCTTCATTGGCATAGTCTCTGTAAATAGAGTCTTCGTCGGTAGAGTCTCTGTAGTGAGTCTTCATCGGCAGGATCTGAGTCTTTGGCGAATTCTTCTACGGTTGAGGCAGAATCTTCGGCAAAATCGTCGTCGGAAGAACCAGGAGCCGAAGTGTCGGGCAACGAAGAGTCGGGCAACGAAGAGTCGGGCAACGAAGAGTCGGGCGATGAGTCGGGCGATGAGTCGGGCGATGAGTCGAGCGATGAGTCGGATGATGAGTCGGGTGATGAGTCGGGCAAAGAGTCGTTTACTAGATCTTTTGCGGCAGGCGGTGGCGAGACAGGCGTCAAGTCCATAGTTGGTGGCGAGTCAAGCATCAAGGAGTCGATCTCTGCTGCAGGCGTCAAATCTGTCTCTGCTGCAGGAGTCGAGTCGGTCTCTGCTGCAGGCATCGAGTCGGTCACTGCTGCAGGCATCAAGGAGTATGTCTCTGCTGCAGGCGTCGAGTCGGTCTCTACTGTAGGCATTGAGTTGGTCTCTGCAGCAGGCATCCAGTCAGTCTCTGCTGCAGGCGTCGAGGAGTTGGTCACTGCTGCAGATGTTGAGGAGTCTGTCACTACTGCAGGCATCGAAGAGTCTGTCACTGCTGCATGTATCGTGGAGTCTGTCACTGCTGCAGGCATCGAGGAGTTGGTCACTGCTGCAGTCGTCGAGGAGTCTGTCACTGCTGCAGGCGTCGAAGAGTCTGTCACTGCTACAGGCGTCGAGGAGTCTGTCACTACTGCAGGCATCGAGGAGTCTGTCACTGATGCAGGTGTCGAGGAGTCTGTCACTGCTTTAGGCATCGTCGAGGAGTCTGTCACTGATGCAGGCATCGTCGAGGCGTTAGTCACTGCTGCAAGCGTCGTCGAGGAGTTTGTCACTGCTGCAGGTATCAAGGAGACTGTCACTGCTGCAGGCGTTGAGGAGTCTGTCACTGTTACAGGCGGCATCGAGGAGTCTGTCACTGCTGCAGGTGTCGTCGAGGAGTCAGTCACTCCTGCAGGCGTCGTCGAGGAGTCAGTCACTGCTACAGGCATCATCGAGGAGTCTGTCACTGCTGCAAGCATTGAGGAGTCTGTCACTGCTGCAGGCGTCGAGGAGTCTGTCACTGATGCAGGCGTCGAGGAGTCTTGTCACTGCTGCAGGTGTCGAGGAGTCTGTCACTGCTGCAGGTGTCGAAGAGTCTGTCACTGATGCAGGCGGTGAGAGGGTTTGAGTCCCATGTCATCCTCTCCTTCTGCGGTTGCGAGAAGCCTGAGCTGCAACAGGTGATGGAGAAGTCGGAGGAGCAGCAGAAGGTTGAGGATAGGCTTCAACGGGGTCATCAGGAACCAGAGATGAAGTCGTAGCTGCTAGAGATACTGGAGGCGAGGACGAAATAGTGCCCACTGGAGATGCTGTAGACACAAGAGATGCTGGAGACACTTGAGACATAGTACCCTCTAGAGAC
>JBBPBX010044127.1:0-27597 GCA_038048925.1 Garcialebias charrua | reverse complement strand
TTTTGTTTTTTAAATACAGTTTTCTTATGATTTTTAATTAATATGCTTTTTTATGATTGTTTACTGTTGGCTGCAAGTATCAAGCTGCAAAATCCTTCATTTTCTACAGCTGATAGCTGTTGGTCATTAATTATGATGAAGTTTAGCAACTTCTCGGTGAACATTTGAGCTCCGTGGCTTCAGCGGTGTGTTTTTCTTGTCAATCCGGGGCGGGCGCTCTGATTTCTGTCAGCCGCTCTCAGCCTGTCCCTCCTACGAGACGGTCAGACAGCGGGTCGGACTGGACGCAGCTGGCCGCGGTCGGTCTCCCTGTTTCGGTTCAGTGAGAGTGGTGTCCCGCTGAAGCCCCAGAGCTCGAATGTCCAACGTAAAACTAACTTGACCGCAGTTTAATGTGGCGCTATGGCTCTGCAGACATTAAATGTTGCTGTCTTGTGGTGTTTAGTGTAAAATACTTCCACACAACGGACATGTTACGATGAAAATTTGGCTAGCTGTTAGCTAAAGTGCTACTCACTCAGTCCGCACGCTGTAGCTGGCTGCAAACTATGAAATGGATTTCCTGAATGTGACGTGAGGCGGGTCTTATTATTCTGGGTTCATGAGACACGACTCCGGATCGGCCCCACCCCTACTACCGTTGCATTGTGGGGAATGTAGGGATGGTGCGTGCAAAACACCAGCGGGCGGCTGTGGCCATTTCTAATAGTAATTAAATATCATACAGGGGGCCATAAATAATTAATTTGTGGGCCGGATTTGGCCCGCGGGCCGGCACTTTGACATATGTGGGTCTACAATACCATTAAGTGTGCGTACTGTATGTATATTTTCTGTAATACATTAATAGTGTTGAGCCATTTTAATGAACAATGCTGCAGAAAATACATGTTTTTATTGTGTTTACTCTGTGACACAGTTCACACTTTGACGTGTGATTCATGCATCAGTATTTCAGGGATGACATGCAGAGTTAAAGGGATTGTGACATGATTTTTTTACTATTCATAAAATTGCTCAAAATATATATATTTTATCATTTAAATATGTTTGTTTTTGCAAACAAAATGATAAATCACTTTAATTTTGCTTTAAAAGTGATTTTGAACTTCAAGCCGTGTTTAATCATGGGAAATCCCATTACACGCGAACGCACCATCTGTGATGTCACACCGGGCAGAGCTCTGGGCTTGTCACAGTGCGCAGGTATGAGCAGCTCGACATGAAGGAAGTCTGATACAGCATCAGACCTAAATTAGATCCTGTTGTTTCTTGTTCCATCACCCAAACAATTTTCTGCTTCCCAAAATGAAGACAAATAGCTCAAATCTTCACATAGATTGCTAAATTCGTCCAGTTTTAAATTGTCCGCTATTAAAGACACCACAGCCCTCTGCCCAGTGTGACATCACATATGGTGCGTTCGAGTGTAATCGGATTTCCCATGATTAAACACGGCTTGAAGTTCAAAATCACTTTTAAAGCAAAATTAAAGTGATTTATCATTTTGTTTGCAAAAACAAACATATTTAAATGATAAAATATATATATTTTGAGCAATTTTATGAATAGTAAAAAAATCATGTCACAATCCCTTTAAATGTCATTAAGCAAAATAAGAATGATTTTACCTTTGAAAGTTTTTATTTAACACAAAAGCAAAACAAATGTGTCATTTGAACTGCAGTAAAAAAAATCATTCTTCTGTCCCTGAATGCAAAAAACCCTGTCAATTTTCCATCTCCCGTTTACAGCTTGTACAAAACTCTGCTGCCCGCTTTTTGACCAACACACGGAAATATGAACACATCACTCCTGTCCTGTCCTCTCTACACTGGCTCCCGGTTCAGTTCAGGATACAGTTCAAGCTGCTGCTGTTTGTTTTCAAAGCTCTGAATGGACTTGCACCTCTGTACATCTCAGAACTTTTGAAAGTCCATCAGCCCAGCAGAGCTTTACGATCTGCCAGTCAACACCTGCTGGAGGTGCCTCGCTCAAGGTACAAACAATGGGGAGACCGGTCATTTTCTGTTGCCGGCCCAAAAGCCTGGAACAGCCTCCCCCTTGAGCTGCGTGCCACCTCTGATCTGACTCTGTTCAAAACCAGACTGAAGACCCACTTGTTCAAAAAAGCTTTCAGTGTGTAACTTTTATTACTTTGGTATTTTAGTATGTAGCATTTTTATTTCCATTGCCTCCTTTTATTGCTGTTGTTTTTTATTCTATTTTCACTGATTTATTGTACCAGTTTTTTATATTTTCTGTCCTGTTAAGCACCTTGGTCAATGCAAGGCATTATAGGAAGGTGCTATACAAATTAAGTTTATTATTATTATTATTATTATTATTATAGTAAAAACATAAAGTAAAAGTTGTCTGAAAAAAGGAGCATTAGACCTAACAAAGGAACAGGCTCTGATCATTTCAACTCCAGTTTGTCATATACAGGTAGTCCCCGATTTACGAGCGAGATCCGTCACAGCGAGGCGCTCGTAAACCGGAAATCTCGTAATTTGGAACGGCCGCCATTTCGCTCGTAAATCCGGAAATCCGCTCGTAAATTGGAACGGTTTTCGCTAGCGCACCTAAAAACACTCTATTTTCATCTAAAAACTACTTTTGAGTGCATAAAAATGATCGGAAACGTGTGTTTATATGCTTAACTTGCTAACTGAAGTGAAAAAACACATGAAAACTCAGTATTTTTTTCGTTTTTTCCAAAAATGTGCAGCTCGTAAGTCTGGAACCTCGCAGATCAGAGCGCTCGTAAATCGGGGACTACCTGTACTAGAATATTTGTCATTGGTCCAGCTCTTCTTGAAGGTGGATCTAACGTCACCTGTCCACTTTGCTGTGATTCAATGGACCAACTCCTCTCTCAACATCAGTTACTTTCAAACTAACGACAAATCAAAAAGCTGCAACGTGAATGTAACTTGTAACTCAACACATTATAGAAATGTAGTGTAGTAGAAAGTACAGATGCTTATGTAAAATGTAGTGGAGTAAAAGTAAAAGTACCCACATTTAGTTCTACTTAAGTAAAGTTCAGATACATGAAAAATGTACTTAAGTACAGTAAGTACTTGTACTTAGTTACATCCACTGCTCTTCTGGGGTAAGTTGAACAAAACTTTTAGAGAAGATCTCATAGTAAAAAAGCAAAGCACCACCTAGTGGTCAAATATAAAAATCAAAATGTGGTAACAAAGGTACCGGTACAAAGAAAAAATTACTGAAAAAGGAATGTGTTATTTATGATATGAGATTAAAAGAGACAAGAAAAGTTATTATTCACAGCTAGACTGCTTTCCTCTGTTGTGGATTCCCACATGTCTGTTTAAAGCTGACTTCCATCTAAACCTTTGTCCACAAAAACCACAAGAAAATGTTTTTTCTCCTGTGTGAATTATCATGTGCATCTTTAGATTACCCTTTGTTTTAAATCTTTTTCCACAGTCTTCACAACTAAATTGTTTCTGTCCTGTGTGAACTATCATGTGCGTGTTTAAAGTTGACTTACGTCCAAATCTTTGTCCGCAAAGATCACAAGCAAATGCTTTCAGCCCTGTGTGATTTATCAGGTGTCTCTTTAAATTACTCTTTTTGTTAAATCTTTTTCCACAGTCTTTACAACTAAACATTTTCTGTCCTGCGTGAACTATCATGTGCATGTTTAAAGTTGACTTACGTCCAAATCTTTGTCCACAAAGATCACAAGCAAATGCTTTCTGTCCTGTGTGAATTATCAGGTGTCTCTTTAGAACATTCTTTGCGTTAAATCTTTTTCCACAGTCTTCACAACTAAACATTTTCTGTCCTGTGTGAACTATCATGTGCATGTTTAAAGTTGACTTACGTCCAAATCTTTGTCCACAAAGATCACAAGTAAATGCTTTCTGTCCCGTGTGAATTATCAGGTGTCTCTTTAAATTACTCTTTCTGTTAAATCTTTTTCCACAGTCTTCACAACTAAATGAGTTCTGTCTTGACTGTTTTTTCTCAACTGAGCCTCCAGTTTTCTTCACTTCAACACATTCCTTGACAGCCAAACAACTTGAAGACACCAATGACTGACTTGTCTTGTGAAATTGTTTCCCATGCTCAGTGAAGCTGCAAGATTTGTTGACGGTGTTTACGCCTGACTCAGGAGCTCTGCTCTCCTTCCAGTCTTTGTCACTGTCTTCAGGTTCTGACCCAGAGTCTGATAAGTCTTCTAGCTGAGAGTCAGAGTCATTCACATCATCACCTTCATCATCCTCACTGACTTCAGTCTCTGAAGAGCTGCAATCATCTCCATAAGTATTTAGATCTGGGTTCCTGGTAGTCTCTGCTCCTCCACAGTCCTCTCCACCAGTTGCTGCTTTCATCTGGTCAGCTGAGCTGCTGGTTGGAAGATCTTCCTCTTTTACTTGGTGCTGATGAAGCTGTAAAAACAGAGGTTTCTCTTCATCTTCCTCACTCTTCAAAGGAACAGCAGTGAATGCAAACCCGGTGTCATCAGTCTCTTTTTTCACACTAAACTGCTCTCCCTCTTGACTGGTCCACAGTTCCTCCTCTTCCTCCTTTATGTTGAAGGTCTCTGGATCCTGTTGGTCCACACCAAGCACCCATACTTCAGGAGCTTCTTCTTTAATCAGCGTCATCTGCTGAAAATCTGCAGTGAACACAGCAAACACAAACATCAGGAACAATTATAACTTCATATTCACACATGGAGTGGTGCTTGAAAGTTTGTTAAGTCTTTAAAACTTTCTAAATTTCTGCATGAAAATGACCTAAAACATCATCAGATTTTCACACAAGTCCTAAAAGTAAATAAAGAGAACCAAGTTAAACAAATCAGACAAAAATATTATATTGTAATTGCTGTTGTATAAGCCGCTACGATTGTCTCACACTTTGTACCACATGGTTTATATGCAGGAGCTTCACATTTATGTATTTTTCATCATTTTCAAATTGTATTTTTATATTTTATTTTCAAAGAAGTCTTTCCTGCCATGGACTAAAATTGTCCTTTGACAAGGCTGGGTGCTCATAGCTCCCAACCCCCCACTCTTCATGGGGGCGTGTGTGACACAGACAGAATGCCCGCAAGTAATCAGATGTACTACGATTTTAGCTCATGGTTTCAAATTCACTACCATAACTCCACACCTACTCTGTCATCATGTGACCAGAAGTTTACAGGGCTTAAAGTGAAAGAAATAAAATAAATCCTGAGCCTGAAACTTTTTTGTGGTGTTGATAGAATAAAATACTGAAATATTGCCAACATTTATTTAAAATGCTCTCTGAAAAGTGTAAACAACTGCTTTTAACAACAAACAATTCAGCTTCAAGTAACAATGACTTAAATGAGGTTTCAATGTATTTTAGCTTAAACAACGTAAAATACCCCAGAGTACAGCCCCACTGCAAAACCCCAAAAAGACTCAACACCACATTGAACAGACACATTTCAGTCAATTATTTGAAATAAATTTAGAATACTCAATATCAACATCTAAAAGGAAGAAGTTCCACAGAGCTGGTTTAAGGACTCCCAGCCTTCTAAATAACTTTCAGAGTAGGAGGCTGGCGTCATTTCACAGCATCAATACAAAGATGTTCTGTGCAGTGAAAATGTTTTTATAAACACAGACTGTTTCAACGCTGATGAAAATGTCTTAGCAACATTGGTGTCAGAAGCATTTGTAACGGGGACAGACACACTTGTGGGGGTGTCTGGGGCTTCTCCCCCAGAAGATTTTGAATAAAGTAGATGCCATTTCCTGCATTCTAGTGTATTTTAAGGGGTTAAACATCGATGTTTATCTACATTAGTAACTTGATTCAATAACATTTTTAGAGAGCAACAAGAAGTAGCCTGACCAACAGCTTTCCTTGTGTGGATGATGTCTGATGCCAAGATGGCCGCGCTCGAAGCAGCAGCAGCTTCACAGGCTCCTGGTACATCCCCAGTTTTAGTAATTAATTTTGATAGTGACTTTGTACCGGACTCTGCACTATTTATGTGTGTGAATTATAGCTGAACTGAACTGATGATAATTGGAACAGATTTGCCATGGGATATAGCTGAAATCAGCGGCGAAATCAAAACTACGCTTGGCAGAATGCAGCTCTGAAAGTCATCCACCTGGAAGCTGCAGCGGAGGCGTTCCAGCGGGCAGAAAACGAAGCGCTGCTCCCAGCTTCAGAGGAGGGGTTGCCGGGCGGGGGTTATGGTGAGGCTGTGAGCTAACGCTAAAACCGGAAAACTCCCGATGCCGTCTCTTTTTCTGTCTAACGTCCGCTCGCTGGACAACAAGATGGATTTACTTCGTCTGAGAGCGAGCGCTTCAGAAGAGATGTTAAAGTGCTCAGTGCTTTGCTTCACGGAAATGTGGATTTTAAAGGAAACGCCGGACTCAGCGTTTCTGCTGGATGACAGACTCTTTTTCAGAGCGGACCGGTGCAACAAGCTAACGGGAAAAAACTCGAAAAGGCGGGGTGTGCATTTTTGTGAGTAAGAACTGGTGCACAATTTTTTTGTTGTTGTAAACCGTTCTTGCTCCATGGCTGTTGAGCAAATAACAGTAAAGTGTCGGCCTCATTACCTACCCCGTGATTTCTCTGTGATTCTTATCACTGTAATTTACATCTTTCCCGACGCTAATGCAAATGACGCCCTGCAGGAAATGCATGATTTGATCAGCTCACTAGAGTGAAAACCATAAAGCACTATGCATTGTGGCAAGAGACTTTAATCACGTGAATTTAAAAGACTGTCTTCCAAACTTTAATCAACATGTTTGTCTACTGTTGATTGTTTAAGGAAATTCTACCATTGCTGTTGTCATAATTCTTTAGTTTGTAGCAGGTCGCTCCCGTATTGACTACTGCAACTCCCTTCTCTACGGCCTCCCCAACAAATCTCTCCACAAGTTACAGATGGTCCAGAACTCAGCTGCCCGTGTCATCACTCAAACCTCCTACTATGATCACATCACTCCTGTCCTGCAGCAGCTCCACTGGCTCCCGGTTAAATCACGCATCATCTTCAAAATTCTACTCCTCACGTTCAAAGCTATCCACAACCTTGCCCCTCCTTATCTATCTGACCTCCTACAAATCTCCATCCCATCACGCTCTCTCAGGTCCTCCTCTTCACTACAACTCCATGTACCCTCTGCCCGCCTCTCCACCATGGGGAGCAGGGCCTTCACCTGCTCTGCCCCTCACCTCTGGAACGCTCTACCGCCCGACCTTCGAAACACCACCTCCCTTTCTCTGTTCAAGACTGCCCTGAAAACACATCTCTTTAGACTAGCTTATCATTAACTTTACTAAATGTATTTTTATCTTCCATTTTATATCCTTTATGTATTTTATATTTCAATTTGTCGCTGATAATGTTTGCTCTGTATTCACTGTGTTGGTTTGTTAAGTGTCCTTGGGTGTCATGAAAGGCGCTTTTAAATAAAATGATTATTATTATTATTATTATAAATGAGTCCACGAGGCTCAATGAGATTTACCTGACTAAATAAAGGTTGAATGAATGAATGAACATGTTACCACAGCAACACGTGAAAACAACACCTTGGATCATCTTTACACAAACGCAAAGGATGCATACAAAGCCAAGCCCCGCCCCACCTGGGATCCTCTGGTCACATCTCCATACTAATGGTTCCAGCTCTACCCCCCCCCCCACACACACACACACACACACACTGAGACGCTCCAGACGGGTACAAGAGGAAGTTAAATGCTGGATCCAGGATAGTGGCTCCATACACAGAGACTGTTTTAGAAGAACAGACTGGCATGTTTTCAGAGAAGCTGCTGAAAACGGAAGATTAATTGATCTTAACCAGTACACTTCCTCAGTAGTGGGGTATATCAGCACATGCTCTGAAAACGTCTCCATCAAAAAATATGTAAAATGCTACCCCAACACAAAAAATTGGCTGAATGCAAAAGTTTGCACCCTGCTGACAGCCAGGAACACTGCCTTCAAGTCTGGAAACTCAGAGGAGCTGAGAAAGACAAAGAAATAGCAAATATGCACAGAGGATCGAGGGTCAGTTCACCTCACAAGACCCAAGGAGCATGTGGAGGGGGATTAAGTGCATAACAGATCATAAAGGAAGGAGTGAACAATGCCCCAAAGACCCATCTCTGCCTGATGCCCTCAAAAAGTTTTATGCACGCTTTGAGGACCCGAACAGACCACCCGGCACTAGACTCACCTCACCACCGGATGAAGAGCGTCTCAGCGTGACTGCAAAAGAAGTAAGGAGTAGTCTGAGGAGGATCAATCCTCACAAAGCAACCGGACCGGACAACATACCCGGGAAAGTGCCGAAAGAATGTGCTGATCAGCTCTGCGATGTGCTGGCCGACATCTTCAACACCTCACTTGCCCTGGAGACAGTTCCCACCTGCCTGAAGACCGCCACCATCATCCCAGTCCCAAAGAGCTCCACAGTGACTGGTCTGAATGACTATCGGCCAGTGGCCCTCACCCCAATAGTCGCAAAATGCTTTGAAAAACTGGTCATGACCCACATCAACACATCCATCAACATCAACGAGGACCCTCATCAGTATGCGTACCGCTAGAACCAATCAACAGAGGACGCCATCTCCTCTGTGGTCCACACTGCTCTCTCCCACCTGGAACAGAAAGACACATACGTCCGTATGCTCTTTGTGGACTTCACAGCTGCCTTCAACACCATGATCCCCCAAACCCTGATGGACAAACTATTCACACTGGGATTAAGCCCCTCCATTTGTAACTGGGTACTAGACTTTGTAACAAACAGACCACAGTCAGTAAGGAACCACAACTTCTCCTCCTCCACCATAACCCTCAGCACTGGCTCTCCTCAAGGATGTGTGTTGAGCCTTCTCCTGTTCACTTTGCTCACATATGATTGTACAGCCACCCATCCAGGCTGTCATATTGTAAAGTTTGCAGATGATACAGCGGTGGTGGGATGCATCACAAACAATGATGAGTCCAGCTACAGGCAGGAGGTGGAACACCTGGAGAGCTGGTGCAAGGACAATAACCTTCACATCAATGTGAAGAAGACAAAGGAGATGATTGTGTACTTCCGAAGGAACAAACAAACCCACACCCAACTGAACAGAAGTGGATCTGCGGTGGAAGTGGTCTCCAGCTACAAGTACCTGGGTGTACACATGAATGATAACCTCAGCTGGAGCAACAACACCACCAGCCTGATCAAGAAAGGTCATCAGAGACTCTACTTCCTCAGACGGCTGAGACGAGCTGGTCTGAGTAGCCCAGTTCTCACCTCCTTCTACAGGTGTGCAGTGGAGAGCATCCTGTGCTCCAGCATCAACGTGTGGCATGGAGGCTGCACAGCTGCAGAAAGAAAAGCTTTGCAGAGAGTGGTGAAGGCTGCACAGAAGTCTGTTGGAGTCAGTCTCCCCACTATCACAGACATCTACACCTCCAGATGCAGGAAGAGAGCCACCTGCATCATGAAGGACCTCACTCACCCAGCACACACACTTTTTGTACCACTCCTCTCAGGACGGAGGCTGAGGAGCATTAAGTGTAGAACCACTAGACTGAGGAACAGCTTCTACCCTGAGGGTGTTAGACTCATGAATAAATAACCAGAATAATCACTGCGACATATCACATCATGTTGCTGCTGATCTGTTTCATGTTGCTGTGTCCATTCGTGCCCATCTGCTCATACAGACTCATGTTCGTGCTACTGTTTGGAGTGATGTTTTTCTATGATATTAATGCTTAGTGTATTTTTAGTTGATGTTTTTCTTAGTTCATATCTTAGATGTTATTACTGTTTTTTTCTTACATTTTATTGTTGGATGTAACTGGGACCCTTTGTACATAATCTCGCTTCATCACATGTTCCACATGTAGTGCAAATGACAATAAATATTCTCTGAATCTGATAGAGCACCCTCCACTCACCTCAAGCATCCCAACACCCCCACCCGGTCGTCAACTGCCGGCACTAACATAGGGCTAAGATAGGGTGCCACACAAAGGCGTCTCCCCCTCCTCCCCCAACTCTGTCCACAAAAAATCCTAAGAGAGGAGTGTCCCCCCTGCCAAGACAAGTACCGTATTTTCCGGCCGAAAAGTCGCTCCGCCCTATAAGTCGCATTAGTCCAATTATGTCTAATAAAGTGGAAAAATCCATAAACGTGTCGCATCTATTATGCGTGACCACTGACGTGTCGCGTATGTTACGCGTCACCGCCCTGCTGCATATGGCGGCCACAGTAGCGTGCACGGAAAGACTTTAACAAGATTAACACAGTAAAAACAATTATTTGTTTGCTGAAAATTATAGTAAAGTGCTTAACCTTTCATTAAAGGTGCTATGTGTAACTTTCTGTAGAGTGCAGAACTTAGAAAAATTTTCAACAGGCAAAGCATTCTGATCCCTCCCCCTCAGAGCCATATATGGCTCTGCTCCCCCTGGCCCTGCTGAAATTCAAATTCAAGCTCTGTTTTTATTGGCTGGTTACAAACTCTGTTTTTATTGGCTGGTTAATGGCGGGTCACTCTGTGTTTTTAGTGTTTTTATAAATGCTGATAGAGAAGCAAGGGGACTATAGTTTTTTTCAGAGATTACTTTGTCTAACATCAGTCTGTCAGTAGATAGTGACAGAGTGAAGAAATATGTTAAAAATATATTGTTAGAAAAGTTACAGACTGCATTACAAAGTTACATAGTGCAGCTTTAATAAATGCACGTATGCACGTGAGGGGGACATGTCCCCTTCACATATATTTGATGCAATGCCTATGCTTACCAGCATCACAGGCATAAAAACAATTATGAAGTCATATTCAGCAGCAGCTGTGAATCAGTTTTGTAGAGGAAATAATAGTTTCATTAATCTAATAAATAATTTTTTCACAATGAATTACGGTTTCTTTGTGGCATTAAAGTGTGTGTGACAAGGTTTTTGAACTTTGCATAAAATGACACAACATATATATATCTTGTATCATTCAACTACGGTATGTTCGTTGTTGCAAACAAAATGTCAAATTAATGAAAATTTGTTTCAAAGTGAGTTTAAAATTTGCGCTGTGTTTCTTCACGGGACATCCGGGTACTTCACAATGCGATTTCTGTGACGTACGAACAGGAATGTCTCCTAGAACGCCCTTTTAAATAACAATGGTGCACAATATAGAAACCGATGAATTTAGCAATCTAAGTTTAGATTTGAGCGATTCAGTTTGGGAAGCTGAAGTTAGTTCAGGGGGTTGAACAAGAAACCGCAGGTTCTGCCTTACCGTTCGGGTGGAGCGAGGGGGGCTCCGAGGGGGACAGCTTTGTTTGTTTTGTCCAGTCTTGACGAAGTTTTTCATCTTTTGGGAAAGTGAAAAGGCTCACTTGTTCACTGATGATATTAGAACACCCAAATGTGACACAACGTAACAGCATTTTTCAAGCTATAAAAAAAAGGCGAACTTGCAGACATATGCGTTATCCTAGCAGATGCCGACTGACTGACATACCTTCACCTACATAACAGAAATCGCATTGTGAAGTACCCGGATGTCCCGTGAAGAAACACAGCACAAATTTTATACTCACTTTGAAATGAATTTTCATTAATTTATCATTTTGTTTGCAACTGTAACGTCCGCGGAGACTCAATGACCACACTGTGTTGCTTCGTTGCACCAAACTTTACTGAACCAAAACTCACCCAACCTCACATTTACCCATGCCGTAAAGCATGTCTACAACTCTTAAAGGCATAGGTCCAACAGGTCCAACTAGGGCTGGACGATATGGCCAAAATTTTTATCACGATATAGTTTCTAATTTCGGTCGATAACGATATAATTCGATATCGATATAAACAATATAAAAGCCTAAAAAAAACTATAAACTATACAAATAAATTATTGTTCACCTTGTATTTGTATTTAGCCTCCAAAAAGATGGAAATCACCATCAAATAAACAAACTTCTCAACCCAATAATTCTCAGTCGGGTCATCTGGACAGTTTATTTTTTATAGAAACGTTTCATCCTCCATCCAGTTTCCATAAAAAAGAAACTGTCCAGATGACCTGACTGAGAATTATTGGATTTGGTACCTGGATTATTGAGCATGAACTTTATTGCCATAAAATTCTCAACTGTGTCAATACTGTATTATTAGTTTTAACTTTAAACAAGAACTTTAAAATGTACAGTATTGAAATGCATAGTTAATTAAATAAAACTTTTGGGTGTTGTTATTTATAAGAAGCTGACATCTCATGGAAATTACTTAAGAATAAAAATAAAAAAATCAATTGCATTACTGTATAAAGTAAAATAGTTTTTGAATGACAAAGTTTTGAATATATTGTATAAGGTAATGATTGTTCCATATTTAATCTGTTGTATTGAAGTTTGGGGAAAAGCATGTAAAACTATTACAAACCCTGTTTTTATTTTATTAAAAAAAGAGCTATAAGAATTATTAGTAGGAAGTGCTATGGTCACCCAACAAATATTTCATCAGTTTAAATTATTAAAATTTTATGATTTGGTTGAACATAGTATTTTACAAGTCATGTATAAAACTAAAAAAAAATTACCCCCCAAATATTCAATTAAAATTTGTTTAAAGTTATTAAACCCTGAAGGGAATGTAAATGTTTGTAAAACCTCCATTTAGGACTAGTTTGAAGGAGCTGAGTTGTAAATCAGGAAACAGGATTGTGTTGACTTGATATCACCATAAACATTTCTAAAACTATTTATGTTTTAAAATATGATTAAATCAAAGCTGTTGGGAAGGTGTGTGCAGGTGAAGTGAAGGTTGTTGTTTGTTTGTAGTTATTTTGTATTTTTTAAACAAGGGGCAGATATTATACACTATTTTCGTCTTTCTGCACATTTTCATTCAGTGTTTTTTTTTTAACTTCTGATGAATTTGTTTTATTTTGAAGAAGAAAAAAAAACATGCAGCGCTGCTGGGGCTGTTTGTTTACGTCGTAGTTTCAGGGAAACGTTGGCTCAAACTTTATTGTGCTTCATCTTCTGACTCTCATCATATTATATCAAGTGGAAACTCTTCAGATTAAACAAGTTAGATGTTCCCACCGCTAGTTAGAACGACTCTACGTCACGTTTTGCAAAATAAAGAAACCGAGTAGGACCTCGCTGCAGATGAGACCTGCAGTAAACCGAACTACGTCCACACCGACGAATTAGTCTTTCCTCTCATCAGTGATGTCGTCTCTTTCTCTTCGCTTGTGAAACTTTGTTCAGTCACATTCTGACGGTCATGAGCACTCGTTTGACTCGTTTTGAAGCGAAAACTTAACGCGCTTTGGAGACTAGCTTAGCTTTTAGCCTGCTACCGCTAACGCCTGCTGCTGGACTGAGCGCTGCGTAACAACGACGTCACCACGCACATTTTGTGTCACAGCTTTTTCTGTCCGGGCGCGTTGTTGAAGCAGCCGCTCCAACCCGAACAGAAACAGAAAAACGTCAATGAAACGTTGTAAAATCCTATCGAAATATCGAAAATATGCTTAAACTTCATATCATCGTTATTGAATAAATGTATATCGCGATATTTATCGTTATTGAATTATCGTCCAGCACTAGGTCCAACAAACACCGAACTCTGTGGTTTTTGAACATAACATTTTCCCCCCTTCACCCCCTTGAAAACATAATACTTTGCTCACTTTTCAGTAACACAATCACCCAGTCACATAGTCCCCAAGACTGAGGGTCCCACAGGCGGGACCCTCAGTCTCTGGGGCCGTGCTGGCCGTTGAGTGGAGTCGGGTAAAGCTGGTGGAGTATCCCTCACCCGATTAGTCATTGGCCTAGGCTGCCAACCCAGCACCATTGCCAGTGGTGATGCAGATGCTGGTGGTGCAATGACCCTGTGCAAATGGTTTGCGTGTCAATGACTCCCATTTTCCAGTCTGTATGTGGCCGGCCCCAATTGGTTAGTCACACGCAGGGGCTCTGACCAGAAGGATTTCAGTTTATTTTGCAGATGAAGCCGTTCGATCCTGACCCAATCCCCTGCAGCCAGTGAGGGGGTCCGCACTCGGTGCGCGGCATCAAACCTGTCTTTCATCCGGGCCCGAGAAACCTTCACCTGAGCTCTGGCTTTCTGGAGCTCTGGGCTCCCACGTGCAAGGGCTGGCTCAGCTCTCAGACAGTCCAGGGGTTGCTTCAGTTCACGACCGATCATTAACATCGCCAGTGAAACTCCTGTGGTGGAATGCTTGGATGCCTGGATGGTCAGGAGGGTTTGGTTGAACGTGTCGCTGAAGGTTCTCCCCTCCTCCAGACAGGCTCGGATTCCATTTTTGAGAGTTTTATTGAGTCGTTCCACACCACCATTGCTCTCTGGGTGATAAACTGCTGTCCTGATGTGCCTGACGGAGCGTAGTGTGAGGAACTCTGTGAACTCTGCTGAGGTGAACTGGGCCCCATTGTCCGTCGTAACAACACTGGGAAGGCCCCAGCGTCCAAACAGGTTGTCCAGGCAGTCTATGATGGTGTGTGCAGTGACGGAGCTCAGTTGGCAAACCTCAGGCCACTTCGAGTGAAGATCGTGAACAACCAGCAGGTAGCGGGCGTCAGCAGGTGTCCCATGAAGTTCCCCACAAATCTCGACCTGAATATGTTCCCAAGCTGAAGGTGGCCAAGGGGTCGGGGTGAGAGGGGCTGTGGCAGGCTGGCCAGTTTTCCCACTCAAAAGGCAGCAAGCGCAGTTACGCACCAGCTCCTCAACATCAGAGCCTATACAGGGCCACCACACTGTATCACGGCAGCGCTGCTTCACCTTGACCACACCCAGATGCCCCTCGTGCGCCATATGCAGTACTCTGGCCCTGAGGATTTCTGGAATGACTGCCCGGTGACCACAAGCTAGGCACACCGCCCCACAGCAGGAGAGTTCGTTGTGGAAATGGTAGTAGGGAAGCACCCTGTCATACACTTTGGCAGGCCAGCTATCTTGCTTATAGGTGCGGAGCACTGTGAGTGTGTCATCTGCAGCTGAGGCCTGCTGCAGATCTGTCAAGGTGACTATTGAACTGAGGGGTCCATGCAGGACATGAATCCAATCTTCATCGCTCTCCGTGTCTGATATTGCTCCGCCCATCTCCTTTGTCACTGACACAGGAAGTCGGCCGCCGTGTTGGCCCGCCCAGGCATAAACTCCAGACTGAAATTGTACTGATTTAACTTGTCAGCCCACCGCAACAGTCTACTGGGCCTGTGCCCAGAGCCTTGGGTTGCCAACAGTGCTGTTAGCGCCTGGTGGTCTGTACGGATGGTGAACGGTCTGCCACATAGATAGACATGCCAGCGTTCACACGCCCACAGGCAGGCTAGGGCCTCCCTCTCCCCCACCAAATATTTCTGCTCTGCTGGAGTAAGTGCACGTGAGGCAAAAGCGACAAGGCGTTCCATCCCCTCATGAATCTGGGAGAGCACAGTGCCTAGCACCAACCCAGAAGAATCGCAGGTGACAAAGGTGGGAGCGGTCAAGCTGAAATGAGGTAGCATGGGTAGGGACGTGAGCTGTTGTTTGATGATCTGCACAGCGTCGTGGCATGCTGGTATCCAGTCCCACGTGATGTCCTTCCGGAGCAACCGGCGCAGAGGGGGCGTCGAGTTCGAGTAGTGTGGCATGAATCTGAGGTAATAGGCCGCCATTCCCAGGAAGGAAGACAGCTGGGATGGTGATTGCGGGTCCGACAGGGACAGGATGGCCTCAGTGTGGGACAGAATTGGGGCGATGCCGTCTTTCGAGAGCCTGAAACCCAGAAACTCGACATCGTCAGCCCCAAATATGTACTTCTGAGGGTTCAGCGTGACCCCATGTTGTTGAAAACGCTAAAAAACCTGCTCTAGGCGAGCATCATGCAGTGCAGTAGATGGTGTATACACCACCACGTCGTCCAGGTAGATGGAGACGCCTTGGATACCAGCCAATATTAGTGACATTATCTTTTGGAAACAACTCGGGGCTGATGAAAGACCAAACGCCATGCGTTTAAATCTGAAAACTCCCACATGTGTGACAAACGCTGTGAGGTCCATACTTGCTGGTGCTAAAGGAACCTGCACCTAGCCATTCCGTAGGTCCATCTTACTGAAGACCGTGGAGCCGTAAAAATGGCTGGTGAGTTCCTCAGCTGTGGGCAGAGGATACTTATCAGGTACGATGGCTTTGTTCACATCAGTGAGGTCACACAGAGTCGCAGTCCACCCCCCTTTTTCTTGGCTATCACCAGGTTTGATACCCACGGCGAAGCATTTACAGGCCCTATGACGTCCTCCTCCACCAGGAGACGTAGCTCGGCCTCTACCGCATCACGGAGAGCCAGGGGAATGCGCCGAAGAGGCTGGAAAACAGGACGGACTGACCGGTCAACCGTAGACTGATGGAAAAATCCTGTCATGTGGCCCAGTCCACTGAACAGTTGTGGATAGCGGTCGGGCCAGGAGGCAGCGACTTGCAGGATATGCTGGCCTTTAGCATCACTCACCACAAAGTCCAGGGCGAGGAACAAATCTAGGCCCATAATGTTAGCTCCCTTCCAGGTGATACAGAACTTGACGCTAGGCGTAAATTGCTGATCATACTGGACAGGGAAGTGGACCACACCCAGAGTGTCGATGGAAGAGTGACCGTAGCCCAGCAGGGGTGTAGTGGCTGCTTCCAGGTGTGTACGGCTGAAAAACCAGTCATATGTGCATTTGTTCAAAATTGACACTTTGGCCCCTGTGTCCATGAGGAGCAGGATGTCAGCTGCGTCCACGCGGCATTTGCAGAGCTTGAATGACGGCTGTAGAGTCTGTAGTGTTAATTGGAACCACAGTAGTATCCTGGCGAGCTGAAGAGGAACGACAGCAGCGTGAAAAATTATTCAATTTGTTGCATTTATGACTAAGTTTTCCATGGGTAGGACATGACTGGTCTCTAGTTGCATTGTTAGTGGAGCCACAATTACCACAGCTCTTGGCCCCACTCCTACTGGGCCCCCTGTCCACTCTCTGTACATCCAAATTGCCACTCGGCCCGTCAGCCCCCTCCACAGCCTCTATGTGATGGACGGACTGTGTTGATGACGTCACCGGTTCGTGCGCAACGCGGCAGAATTTTCGCGCCTCTGTTAGTGCCGTTTCTAGCTGCTTTCCGATTACAAGAGCGTCCGCCAGCATCATGGAGTCTGGTTCTAATAAAAGTCTCTCCCTCAGTTGATTACACAATGTTTTTTCTATCAGCTGATCGACTATAAGTCCATCTTCCAGCGCCCCAAAGTCCCAATGCTGACACGTAGTGGGCGACAGACTCACCCGGCCGCTGCGTCCTCTGACGAAACTCGAAGCGGTGCACCCGTCGGCTCCGTCCGGCTCCGTCCGGAGCTTAAATGAGCCCTCAGTGCGGCTGTAGCCGTGGCGTATTTATTGTCCGCTAACGTGAGCGTGGCAAAGATTCTTTGACCCTCCTAGCCCAGACAATGGCGGAGAAGCGTGCACTGTCTGGCTTCCGCCAGGTCAGTGTGTCCCAAAGCCAGAAAATAATCCTCAAACGCCGTCAGCCATCTGTCCCAGGGGACAGCCGGGTCACCGGGAACAGGCAGGAAAGGTGGCGGTGGTGGTAAGGCGAGTTCGGACATCCTCGTCTGCCAAAATGTAACGTCCGCGGAGACTCAATGACCACACCATGTCGCTTCGTTGCACCAAACTTTACTGAACGTAAACTCCCCCCACCCTCACATTTACCCATGCCGTAAAGCATGGCTACAACTCTTAAAGGCACAGTAACATGTCACAAACAATGCACAACATTACAGGTCCAACAAACACCAAACTCTGTGGTTTCTGAACATAACAGCAACAACAGACATAGTTGAATGATACAAGATATATACTGTATGTTGTGACATTTTATGCAAAGTTCAAAAATCATGTCACTCATATAGTTATAAAAATTTGCCTGCTTTGTAAATTGATAGAGACCTTTATACTGATGTAAACACTAATATCAGTGATATAGATACATAATATACATTAGAATTATTGGGAGTATTTCTACTTTACATCGGCAGATCTTAGAAATGTGCCAGATCATTTTAGCTGGACTTACTGCATGTTTGAATAATCTTATGCTCTATTTCCAATTTCATATTTCAAATGTTCCAATGCTTTCTTTTTCAGGTTTATCTTAATATAATGTCTCTGGTTGTCCTATGAAATAGCAAATTACACGATTTAAAGGTCCACAGACATGATTTTTTTACTATTCATAAAATTGCTCAAAATATATATATTTATCATTTAAATATGTTCCTTTATGCAAACAAAATGATAAATCACTTTAATTTTGCTTTAAAAGTGATTTTGAACTTCAAGCCGTGTTTAATCATGGGAAATCTGATTACACCCGAACGCACCATCTGTGATGTCACACCGGGCAGAGCTCTGGGCTTGTCACAGTGCGCAGGTATGAGCAGCTCGACATGAAGGTAAGTCTGATACAGCATCAGACCTAAATTAGATCCTGTTGTTTCTTGTTCCATCACCCAAACTATTTTCTGCTTCCCAAAATGAAGACAAATAGCTCAAATCTTCACATAGATTGCTAAATTCGTCGTGTTTTAAATTGTCCGCTATTAAAGAGACCAGAGCCCTCTGCCCAGTGTTACGTCACAGATGGTGCGTTCGTGTGTAATTGGATTTCCCATGATTAAACACGGCTTGAAGTTCAAAATCACTTTTAAAGCAAAATTAAAGTGATTTAGCATTTTGTTTGCAAAAATGAACATATTTAAATATAAAAGATATATATTTTGAGCAATTTTATGAAAATTAAAAAAATCATGTCAGTGGGGCTTTAAAGCCATTATCTTGCCAATGTTTAATTTTCTGCCTTATTTACCTTTAACAACAGCTACTTTTTGTTTCCTTACATTACCAAAACCTCTCTTTACTTGAGACATTTTATGTATCCTTGCATACTATTTAAGTATTATGACTTTAGAAAGTGGCAGCTCAGCTAAAGTGTATTTACAGGGGGTCTAGTCCCATATGACTTTTTACAGGGGGTCTAGTCCCATATGACTTGGTGGATAAACGCCCCATGTCGTCTGGTGCACTTCTGTTTTTTGGAGTTTGTGACATATCTTATTTTCAGTTGGTTTGGTGCTTTTGGTATTTGCAACATTTTTCCTTTGCATTTTTTTGGGGGGGATTCTGTGTTTCTTCATCTATTTTCTGTGATTGAAGTTTTTTGTTGTTGTTGCATTTGTTTTTTGTTAAGGAGTTAGAATCATTCATGTGTTGGAGCACATTTTAACAGTTTGCTGTGCGTTTAGCTATTTGTAGCTCGTTTGCACCTGTCATACACCTTGGCGACAGGACTCCTCAGTGACTAGCCGAGAAAGAAGTACCTCTTCTGGGGTAAGTTGAACAAGACTTTTACAGAAGCTCTCATATTAAAAAAGCAAACCACCACTTAGTGGTCAAATATAAAAATCAAAATGTGGTAACAAAGGTACAAAGAAAAAAACATTACTGAACAGAATGTGTTATTTATGATATGACCCTATAGAACCGAACGTGTCGCCGCCAACATGTTTTCCACACGCTAACTTTGCATTACCGTAACTCTGCAACGGTTTGGCTATCAGGAAAATTCAAACGGTGTTTGAAAGAAAACAAAGTGCGCTTTTTGGATGTTTTGGGGGTATTACGGTAATCGCCTTCCCGCAGCTACGGGAAGCCAAGGAATGCGAGTTTTTGTGTTCAGCACGAACGAAGCGTGCAGAGTGAGGAGGAAAAACATGAGAATCAGCTGAAAAAAAGGGCAAACAAATGTACTTCAAGGAATAAAAAGACAACAATAAGGAGATTCCTGGATGATTTGAATTTGGAGAAGGAGTTTCTTTTTGTTCTTCTGAAGAAAAACATTTGATCAATTGCATAACTTTTTGAATTTTATTTATGAATGAAAGAGGCCTGTTACTTTGTGGATAATAGTTTTATACTGGGTACACATAATGGGATATAGTTTTATTTTACATTTTATTTTATATTTTATTTTGTTTTTGGAATAGTATATTAAGTGTATAAGATATTATAATATTCATCAGTTTGTACTTTGTTTGTGTAGAAGATAATAAGGAGAAATGTAGGGAGGGGAAATTCGCCTGTAAATAGTTTGAATTGTTAGTCTGTTTTTTATTTGTGAAAAATAAGTGAGAATTAAAAAACAACAACATTGTAAATATGTTCTATAGTGTTGAAATTGTTAATTTGTGATGCAAAATCTGTACTTCATGTTCAAATCCAGTGTTTTATTTGCATAAAATCTCTAAAATCTAATTTCGCTTTTTGTTTTTTCTTGATGTTAAACAGTTTTAATAGTTGTTTGGTAACAAGTATAACGTAAAATAATGCCAGATATTGAAAGTTCTAAATATTCTGAACAAATGTGCTGAAGCACTTGGCCATAGGACATTTTCTTCATACATGTATTTTCTAGTGAAAAACAAGTAAAAAATGCCAGGTGGAAATTTGAGGCTTAAAAAGACAAGAAAAGTTATTATTCACAGCTAGACTGCTTTCCTCTGTTGTGAATTCCCACATGTCTGTTTAAAGCCGACTTCCATCTAAACCGTTGCCCACAAAAATCACAAGAAAATGTTTCTTCTCCTGTGTGGACTATCATGTGTGTTTTTAGATTACCCTTTCTGTTAAATATTTTTCCCCAGTCTTCACAACTAAATCATTTCTGTCCTGTGTGAACAATCATGTGTCTGTTTAAAGTTGACTTCCGTCCAAACCTTTGGCCACAGTAATCACAAACAAATGATTTATCTCCTGTGTGAACTATCATGTGTGAGTTTAAAGTTGACTTACGACCAAACCTTTGTCCACAAAGATGACAAACAAATGCTTTCTGTCCTGTGTGAATCAGCATGTGTTTCTTTAGATTACTCTTTGCGTTAAATCTTTTCCCCCAGTCTTCACAACTAAACTGTTTCTGTCCTGTGTGAACTATCATGTGCGTGTTTAAAGTAGACTTACGTCCAAATCTTTGTCCACAAAGATCACAAGCAAATGCTTTTGGCTCTGTGTGAATTAGCAGGTGTCTATTTAAATTACTGTTTTTGTTAAATCTTTTCCCACAGTCTTCACAACTAAACCGTTTCTGTCCAGTGTGAACTTTCTTGTGTGTTTTTAAAGTTGACTTAAATTTAAACCTATGTCCACAAAGATTACAAACGAATGCTTTCTGTCCTGTGTGAATTATCATGTGTTTCTTTAAATTACTCTTTCTGTTAAAACTTTTTCCACAGTCTTCACAACTAAACAGTTTCTGTCCTGTGTGAATTAGCATGTGTTTCTTTAGATTACTCTTTGTGTTGAATCTTTTTCCACAGTCTTCACAACTAAACAGTTTCTGTCCTATGTGAATCATCATGTGTTTCTTTAGATTACTCTTTCTGTTAAATATTTTTCCACAGTCTTCACAACTAAACAGTTTCTGTCCTATGTGAATCATCATGTGTTTCTTTGGATTACTCTTTGTGTTAAATCTTTTTCCACAGTCTTCACAACTAAATGAGTTCTGTCTTGACTGATTTTTCTCGACTGAGCCTCCAGTTTTCTTCACTTCAACACATTCCTTGACAACCAAACAACTTGAAGACATCACTGACTGACTTGTCTTGTGAAATTGTTTCCCATGCTCAGTGAAGCTACAAGATTTGTTGACAGTGTTTACACATGACTCAGGAGCTCTGCTCTCCTTCCAGTCTTTGTCACTGTCTTCAGGTTCTGACCCAGAGTCTGATAAGTCTTTTAGCTGAGAGTCAGAGTCATTCACATCATCACCTTCATCATCCTCACTGACTTCAGTCTCTGAAGAGCTGCAATCATCTCCATAAGTATTTAGATCTGGGATCCTGGTAGTCTCTGCTCCTCCACAGTCCTCTCCACCAGTTGCTGCTTTCATCTGGTCAGTTGAGCTGCTGGTTGGAAGATCTTCCTCTTTTACTTGGTGCTGATGAAGCTGTAAAAACAGAGGTTTCTCTTCATCTTCCTCACTCTTCAAAGCAAAAGCATTGAATGCAAACCTGGTGTCATCAATCTCTTTTTTTACACAAAACTGCTCTTCCTCTTGACTGGTCCACAGTTCCTCCTCTTCCTCTTTTATGTTGAGGGTCTCTGGATCCTGTTGGTCCACACCAAACATCTGTACCTCAGGAGCTTCTTCTTTAATCAGCATCATCTGCTGAACATCTGCAGGGAACACAGAAAACATGATACAGTAATCAGGCACAATTACAACTTTATATTCACACATACAGTGGTGCTTGAAAGTTTGTAAGTCTTTAAAACTTTTTAAATTTCTGCATGAAAATAACATAAAACATCGTCAGATTTTCACACAAGTCCTAAAAGTAGATAAAGAGAACCCAGCTAAACAAATGAGACAAAAATATTATATTGTAATTGCTATTGTATAAGCCAATACAGCCAATAATGGGCAGCACGGTGGCACAACTGGTAGAGCTGCTGCCTCTCAGCGAGAAGGTTGCCGGTTCAAATCCCGGTCCGGGGCCTTTCTGGGTGGAGTTTGCATGTTCTCCCCGTGCATGCGTGGGTTTCCTCCGGGTACTCCGGTTTCCTCCCACAGACCAAAAAACATGCTTGTTAGGCTGATTGGTGACTCTAAATTGACCCTAGGTGTGAGTGTGAGAGTGGATGGTTGTTTGGTGTGAGTGAGACAGGTCCCTCTTGTAAATGAGTCCCCGTGACTCAACGAGGCTAGCCTGTATAAATAAAGGTTGAATGAATGAATGAATGAATACGATTGTGTCACACTTTGTACCCCATGGTTTATATGCAAGAGCTTCATATTTATGTATTTTTGCATCATTTTCAAAATTTGTATTATTATTATTTTTTTCAAAGAAGTCCTTCCCACTGAGTAAACTTTATTTTTGATAAGGCTGGGTGCTCATAGCTCCCAACACCCCACTCCTCATGGGGGCAGGCGTGTGTGACACAGACAGAATGCCCACAGGTAATCAGATGTACTACGATTGTATGCTGGTGAAGATTCTCAGTCGTCCAGGACATGATAAAATCAAAAAAGGCATTCAATACAAGAACAACTGGACTTTATTTGTTACAGAAAATGTTTTGCTTCCCATCCGGGGAGCTTTATCAATTCAATGAGCAGACTGTGTGCGCGTGGAGTTATAACAGTCTTAGATGTCACGCACCAAACTATGTAAATTGAAAGCTGAGATAACACATACAAACCGGATTCCAAAAAAGTTGGGACACTAAACAAATTGTGAATAAAAACTGAATGCAATGATGTGGAGATGGCAAATGTCAATATTTTATTCGTAATAGAACATAGATGGAGCCAAGATGGTGTAGTGGTTAAGGCTTTTGACTTGGGACCCGAAGGATGCGGGTTCGCGCCCCGGCCACTACACACCTTGGGGTGTCTATGAGTGCATATCTAATTCTCCAGCTCCCCGAGCGCTGACTACGGCTGCTCGCTGCACCACCTGGTGGTGGTTGGGTTAAAGGCAGAAGACCAATTTCGTCTGTCAAGTATGGGAAACATACACAGATGACAAATGTGACAAATTATTATTATTATTATTATGACAGATCAAAAGTTGAATCTGAGTAAATGTAACATTTTAAAGGGAAACTATGTTGATTCAAAATTTCACAGTGTCAACAAATCCCCAAAAAGTTGGGACAAGTAGCAATAAGTGGCTGGAAAAAGGAAATTGAGCATATAATGAACAGCTGGAAGACCAATTAACATTAATTAGGTCAATTGACAACATGATTGGGTATAAAAAGAGCTTCTCAGAGTGTCAGTGTCTCTCAGAAGCCAAGATGGTAAGAGGATCACCAATTCCACCATTGTTGCACAGAAAGATAGTGCAGCAATACCAGAATGGTGTTACCCAGCATAAAATAGCAAAGACTTTTAAGTTATCATCATCAACCGTGCATAACATCATCAAAAGATTCAGAGAATCTGGAACAATCGCTGTGCGTAAGGGTCAAGGCCGTAAAACTCTACTGGATGCTCGTGATCTCCGGGCCCTTAAACGTCACTGCACCTCAAACAGGAATGCCACTGTCAAGGAAATAACAGAATGGGCTCAGGAATACTTCCAGAAAGCATTGTCAGTGAACACAATCCACCGTGCCATCCACCATTGCCAGCTGAAACTCTACAGTGCAAAGAGGAAGCCATTTCTAAGCAAGCTCCACAAGCTCAGACGTTTGCACTGGGCCAGGGGTCATTTAAAATGGAGTGTGGCAAAATGGAAGACTGTTCTGTGGTCAGATGAGTCACGATTTGAAGTTCTTTATGGAACACTGGGACGCCATGTCATCCGGACCAGAGAGGACAAGGATAGCCCAAGTTGTTATCAACGCTCCGTTCAGAAGCCTGCATCACTGATGGTATGGGGTTGCATGAGCGCTTGTGGCATGGGCAGCTTGCATGTCTGGAAAGGCACCATTAATGCAGAGAACTATGTTCAGGTTCTAGAACAACATATGCTCCATCTAGACGTCATCTCTTTCAGGGAAGACCCTGCATTTTTCAACAAGATAATGCCAGACCACATTCTGCAGCAATCACAACATCATGGCTACGTAGGAGAAGGATACAGGTACTGAAATGGCCAGCCTGCAGTCCAGATCTTTAATAATAATAATAATAATGAATTCCATTTATAATGCACTTTTCATTAATAAAAATCTCAAAGTGCAAATCTTTCACCTACAATAGTCCAAATCTCTTGTTTGGACTATTGTACTTCATTGTATGTTGGTTTAGACCAGGGGTCTCCAACCTTTACGATCAAAAGAGCCATTTCTGCCCCTTTGTTCACTAAATTAAACGTGTACGGAGCCACAATACCTGCTACAACTGGGATTCTCAACTGGTGGCCCACAGACCACTTTAAGTTTGTTGGAGGGCGCTTTTCTGGATGGTAGGGGTGATTTTATAAAACTAAAAATATTTAACTATTTTTAAAGGCACGGTCTGCAGTTTCTGTAAAGCCCTGAAACTTAGGAAAATTTTGAGCAGAAACCCTTCTCCCTCCTCCCCCTTGGACTCTGGCTGACCTGCAACTCCGCCTCCTTAGCTCCTCCTCCACAGCTTGGCCTGTCTCGTGAACGCGCATGCATTGTAAACACAGTTCTAAGATGGCGTCGGCGCAGTCACCCGATCGACTATTTCCTTCTCAAATCTTTGCGTATTTGTAATAAAGTATCGTAAATTATGTATAACCCTTTCAATAAGTTATGTTATAATACTTTGCTGCAGTGTGTGACATTTTATCTGTGTTACGCATCTATTTTTGAAACATTGTCGATGGTCTTCAGACGAGGAATTTACACCCAGAGACCTACGGTCCGAAGAAGAGGAAAACAGCTGCGTGCTGCTGGGGACACTCAGCTCTTGAGAAGAGTCAAACCTGGGTTGATGCACTCCAGCTGGACTTGTTCATATTCTGGTTTTGTTACATAATGAGATTCGATGCTCACAGGGGGAGTTGATGAAAACAAACAGTTCTCATAGTCACCCTGTTTTCATGCAAACATTTAAATTGATGATTCTTCATGAACATGCAGTGAAATAATTTTCTATTTGAAAGAACACAGCGACAAAATCTTTTTTATTTATTTATTTAGACAATAAATACACAAAAAACCTAAATAAATATGTGACAAGGATCATCAAACCGTTACATAACGCAGACTTAAATAACCATAAATAAAGCACTGAGCATCCACCCTGATGTTAAATACTCTGTTGTGTACTTAGTTTGATTTAAATAACTTTTTAATAAAACTGGACAGAAATTAAACAGAACTTAATTAACTCCAAATTCTTCCTAACCTGCAGCCTTCAGGGCAACAGAACAGCAAGCAGGGCCCAGGTGACTGATCTGGTCTTCACTTAAGTGGGTCAGGTCAATAAATATGTGGAGCTTCTCCAGATTGTCAGCTTGTCCAAACATCTAAAGTCCATAGAGAACCACCTGATCTCCACTCTTTCATTTGTGTATATATATAATATATATATATATAGTTATAAATATAGGTATCTATATGTATATATACTATATATATATATATATATAAATATAGGTATCTATATGTATATATACTATATATATATATAGTTATAAATATAGGTATCTATATAAAAAAATAACTATATTTATAACTACAGTATATATACTATATATATACTGTATATCTATATATGTATATATATATCTATCTATATATGTATATATATATATGTATATATATCTATCTATATATCTATATATATATATTATATATATATCTATATATATATCTATATATATCTATATCTATATATCTATCTATATATCTATATATATCTATATATATATATATATATATCTATATATATATATATATATATATATATGATGTAGAATGATGAACAGAAATTCTACCATTGCTGTTCATCATTCTTTAGTTAGTAGCAGGTCACTTTTGTAAATGAGCCCTCGAGGCTCAATGAGATTTACCTGACTAAATAAAGGTTGAATGAATGAATGACTATATATATATATACAGTATATATAAATAAAAAAATTAAGGTTCATTGATAAACTTCATCAACTCGTTTAAAAGTTCTTTTCTTTTAATTGAGGATTTTTGGGATTGAAATTGCCCCAAGGCCACACCCTGCCACAGATCTTTGGAGGACACCCCACGTGGAGATGGTCTTCATCTGGTCTCCATGGGTCAGTCCTCAGTGCTGGTTGATCACCTTCGGTCTCACGCAGGTGCAACCCACTGAGATGAGTTTGGACTCCAGGCGGTAGTGGTAGCTGTGCCTGGCCCTGGCGTCTTGACTCGCCTCAGAACCAGCACCTGATGCAGAATGGGACGGGACTCCAGGCCCCCGTCCTCCAGTCCTTGGTGGTCCAGGCAGGTTTTGAGCAAACAGTGAGCCTGCGACAGCGCATGAGGGAACATGTTGTCATCCCTGGAGATGCTGAGGACAGAGAGGAGACAAAAAACTGTTAACAGGACTCTGAGCTTCATGAAGGACAACACACTGAGGAGCTGAAGCCTCACTTGTAGGTCCACGGTGAGATGGAGTCGCTGGCCAAAGAACTGACTTTTAGGCTGGGAACTAAATTGTTTGGGTCCAAACGCAGAGGGACCGTTTCTTCTGCTAAACCTTCAAAGGACTTCCTGTGTGGCTTTGCTGCTGTCTGTGGGACCACCACCACCATCATCATCAACAGGACAGCGCTGACAACCTGAGGAAGAAGAACATTCATTCATTCAACCTTTATTTATACAGGCTAGCCTCGTTGAGCCACGGGGACTCATTTACAAGAGAGACCTGTCTCACTCACACCTAGGGTCAAGTTACCAATCAGCCTAACATGCATGTTTTTGGACTGTGGGAGGAAACCGGAGAACCCGGAGAAAACCCACGCATGCACGGAGAGAACATGCAATAACAAGT
>JBBPBX010044126.1:0-27597 GCA_038048925.1 Garcialebias charrua | reverse complement strand
TATATACTTGCCAGCACAAAAAATGGAAAAGTATAATGTGTTTTTGGTCCAAGCTGTAAGCTGGTGTCCAGAGACACAAGATGCATTCAGTGATCTGCAAGGAGTGATGCTAGGACACAACCTGCAATTATTTCAAGGAAACATGGATTTAACATTATGTAAAATGATCCAGGAAGCAGTCAAAGTAGGAGTTTTTTTGTTTGTTTTTGTTTGTTTTCTTTTTGTTTTAAGAAAATCAAATTTATTATTTCACATGTATTAAATGTTTTGTTCAAAATTTGTATTTTAGTTCTAGGATGCTGTATTTTTTGTATTTATTTTGCTCAAGTTTAAATTGTACCATCAGAGTTTAATCCAGGTCCATCCTAACTGACATATGTCGCTTAGAAATCTTAAATCCACCTGAAGTGATGTTTCTTGAAACTTCTTTTTGGTACAACTTGTAGTTTTTGCTCAAACCAAACTGGACAAAATAAAATTATTTTGGGCCACAGACGAGCCATAAAATAATTTTATTTTACTGTTACTTTAAATAGCTTAATAAAAGCCTGTCTTTATTGTCAGTTACAGCATCATAGTCATTCTTAAAGTGGAATGTTTTGATTTGGCCTTCACTCCCAGATCAGCTGGCAATGAGCCTTAAGGCCGAGATACAGTGAAGCAGACTCCGTATATGCGCGTATACGCCCGTATACGCGCGTATACGGAGCCTCTGCTACAGCTCGGCTGATGTTCTCGCGTAGATTCTCGTGTTTTCGCTCCAAATTCTACGTCATTTCCTCCGTACCGTCACTTCCGATCGTCACTTCCGCTAGTTTTTCGCTCCACGGAGAGGACTCAACTGAGCTCGCTGATTGGTCACTTTGACACGCCTACTGAAATGATTGACAGATTTCAGTCAGCTCAAAGTGAAACCTATCGTGAGCAGCTCGCTCAGACTTCTGCGGTGTTCTGATACGGTCTTTCTACTATATATGTTATAAAAAGTTCTCTCAGAAATAAAAATAATAACAGGGAGTGCTTTTCCTGCAGCCCACAGCCCACCACAGCCCACCAGGGAATATATAAAACATCGCGCACCCAGGTAGGACCTGAATTCATTCATTTCATTCATCGAGTGAACGGAGGAAGAAGCGGTTACTTGACTTTAGGCAAAAAAACAAAAGAAAAGGCCCGATCAGCGATAAAAAAGAGGAATTTATTTCATTTGTGTAACATACAAAACAGTCCGGCGCCGGGGAAGTTTAGGTCAGACACCGCGCATCGCGTATGCGAATCGCGTATGCGTAGTAAAAAAATACCTTTGCGCGTACTTGCCCTGAGGGGCTACGCGGGGCTACGCTGCGTACGGGGCATACGTACGCTGCGTATTGGCGTATCGTGAGGACGCGCGAGTGTATCTCGCCCTTTAGACAAGGGGTGCCAGCAGTAATCACCCATTGATCAGACCTTGAAGCTGGATCTCATCTTATTACACTACAGAGGAAGTTATCAGAACATCAGCTCGCTGATTGGTCACTTTGACACGCCTACTGAAATGATTGACAGATTTCAGTCAGCTCAAAGTGAAACCTATCGTGAGCAGCTCGCTCAGACTTCTGCGGTGTTCTGATACGGTCTTTCTACTATATATGTTATAAAAAGTTCTCTCAGAAATAAAAATAATAACAGGGAGTGCTTTTCCTGCAGCCCACAGCCCACCACAGCCCACCAGGGAATATATAAAACATCGCGCACCCAGGTAGGACCTGAATTCATTCATTTCATTCATCGAGTGAACGGAGGAAGAAGCGGTTACTTGACTTTAGGCAAAAAAACAAAAGAAAAGGCCCGATCAGCGATAAAAAAGAGGAATTTATTTCATTTGTGTAACATACAAAACAGTCCGGCGCCGGGGAAGTTTAGGTCAGACACCGCGCATCGCGTATGCGAATCGCGTATGCGTAGTAAAAAAATACCTTTGCGCGTACTTGCCCTGAGGGGCTACGCGGGGCTACGCGGGGCTACGCGGGGCTACGCTGCGTACGGGGCATACGTACGCTGCGTATTGGCGTATCGTGAGGACGCGCGAGTGTATCTCGCCCTTTAGACAAGGGGTGCCAGCAGTAATCCCCCATTGATCAGACCTTGAAGCTGGATCTCATCTTATTACACTACAGAGGAAGTTATCAGAACATATGTGCTAAAGAGGGCACAGAAAGTGAGTCGTCACAGTCATTTACTCAAATTAGCAGCACAGTTTAAACCAGGTATTACAGAGGACTGTTGGGTGAAGGCCAGTTGTTAGAGAGAAGAAGCTTCAGCCACCTGAGCACCACCATCACTGCCTGGTTCTTCAGGCAGCTGAAATCCAGCTCTGGAAATTCTTCCACTTTTATTGCCTTTTGTAACCTCCAGCAGAGTGTTCAGCATTAGATAGTGATATTAAATCACTGGAACACAGTGAGAACTATTGCTTTAGAAACAATATTTATACATAACATCTCCAACAGTGGATCTTTAAAATTAATTCTGAGTTTTAGAGAGTTATGGTCTTGAGCTCAGCCAACATTATTGAGCATTTTACTTTCACGTCTTACAGGTAATATTCGTTTACATTCAAAACAAAACTCCTGCTGTGCTTTCAATGTTCTTTAGTTCTCAAAGTTTTAATTTCAGTACAACACAAAATATTCATTAGACAAGAGGCGAATCAGAGAGCTGATCCTGGATCTGGAACATTCATTCAACCTGTATTTATAGAGGTTAGTCTCCATGAGTCACAAGGACTCATTTTCAAGAGAGACCTATTTTAGACAAACCTCAGATAAGGGACACACAGCAGTAAATAAAGTTGTAAATAAATAAACAAAATAAAGCAATATGGTTATGAAAACATTGTTAAGTATTATTCCGACAGTTCACAATGATTTAAAGTAATCAAAGGATTTTAAAGGTTATTAATATAGTAAAATTATATTCAATGTATCAGAAAAACGATCAATAAATCATATATTCTCAATAAGACAATTTGAAGTTTTGTCAATAAATTAAAATCGTTTTGATGTAAAATATTGAGGACTGACTTCACTCTTTTTGAAAGGATGAATTTCATAATAACTTTCTGGGCAATCGTCAAACTGCATCAGTCAGACTGTTTTAAATCGCTGAGGTTGCAGCTTGAGACAGCCGCAGATCAGACTAGTTTAGAAACCAGGAACAGCATCATCAGCTGACAGCTTTCTTCCTCTTGTCTTCTTCCATATGTCAGGTTGAACATTTGTCTGGTTTTCTCAGAAAATAAAAAAATGTCTTGTCAGAGTCTTCATTTCATGAAGCCAATACTCATCTTGTGATCGATGTCCACTTTTTCCAGCGACTGGAAACAAAAGAAAAATCAGATTTTTTTTATTGGAACTATGTTGTCTGAAGGGTCAACGTAAGACCCTTCTGTTTATAAAATGGTTTATATCTTGATCAATTTTTCCCCAAGATTTTTAAAGGTTTTCAAAATGTCTCTTTGTTCACCATCTGTTTCTCAGTTCACCTTCAGAGGATGTTGTCTTTCACTGGATAATCAGACAAATGTAAAGGCATTCTTCTAAATGGTCTATTATATGCCGACACAAAACTGGTTAATTTTTAGAGTTTGGGGCCTTTTTATTTATTGGCCTGACTTTAAAAAAATGTTTCCTCTGAAATTTGTCAACTACTGGAAGGAAAAATGTACAAAATAAAATTTAAAAAGCAGTAAATGGTAAAAGAAAATAATCTGAACTAATTTTTGCTTTAAACTGGCACCTTTTAGATGAAACATTTCACCAGATTTTGTTTAAAACTTGATAGTGACTCAGGAGCCGAGATGGTGTAGAGGCAGGGCAGCCGGCTCGGGACCCGAAAGCCCCATGTTCGATCTCCGGTCACTGCATACCTTGTGGTGTCTCTGGGCAGCACACCTCATCCCCAAAATGCCCCGCCGGGCGCTTTCAATAGCTGCCCACTGCACCACCTGGTGATGGATGGGTTAAATGTAGAGACTAATTTTGCCATTGTATGGGAACATCAGAGTCAGAGTCAGAGAGTCTTTATTGTCATTTGCACCGCATGTGGTACATGTGATGAAAACGAGATTATGTACACAGGATCCCAGTTACATCCAACAACAAATGCAAGAGAAAAACAGTAATAACATCTAGGATTAACTAAGAAAAACATCAACTAGAAATACACTAAGCCCTAATGTAGTAGGAAAACATCATTATAAACAGCAGCACGAACATGAGTCTGTATGAGCAGATGGTCACAGATGAACACAGCAACAAGAAAACAGATCAGCATCAGCATGATGTGATATTTTGCAGTGATCATTCTTATTGTTTATTTATTCATGAGTCTAACAGCCTCAGGGTAGAAGCTGTTCCTCAGTCTAGTGGTTCTACATTTGATGCTCCTCAACCTCCGTCCTGAGGGGAGTGGGGCAAAGAGTGAGTGTGCTGGGTGAGTGAGGTCTTTCATGATGCAGGTGGCTCTTTTCCTGCATCTGGAGGTGTAAATGTCTGTGATGGTGGGGAGACTGACTCCAACAGACTTCTGTGCAGCCTTCACCACTCTCTGTAGAGCTTTCCTCTCTGCAACTGTGCAGCCTCCATGCCACACATTGATGCTGGAGCACAGGATGCTCTCCACTGCACACCTGTAGAAGGAGGTGAGGACTGGGCTGCTCAGACCAGCTCGTCTCAGCCGTCTGAGGAAGTAGAGTCTCTGATGACCTTTCTTGATCAGGCTGGTGGTGTTGTTGCTCCAGCTGAGGTTATCATTCAAGTGTACACCCAAGTAGGCTATTTGTAGCTGGAGACCACTTCCACTGCATACAATGAACATTACTATCATTATTATTATTATATTTTACTTAAGTATTTCAGTTAAACTCCGATTGTGAGAACCTAACATTTGCATTTATTGCACAGAACCAGCTTTATTCTTAATTAGTTAAACATTTAGCATGGCTGCCTTCAGGACAGTGTAAAGATGGCTCCCTCTGTTGGTCTGTCTCCCTCCTTACATCCTGTGTCTGTCAGCTCTGCGTCTCAGGTGTTTGTGTTGGAGCCAAGATGGTGTAGTGGCAAGGCTTCCGACTTGGGACCCAAAGGACGCGGGTTCGCGCCCCGGCCACTACACACCTTGGGGTATCTATGAGTGCACACCTAATTCTCCAGCTCCCCGGGTGCTTTCTGGCTGCTCACTGCACCACCTGGTGGTGGTTGGGTTAAATGCAGAGACGAATTTTGTCTGTGTATGGGAATAATACACAGATGACAGGAAAAGACATTATTATTATTATTATTATTTATAGTTAATAAAGAGGCATATATTAGTCAGCGTTCATGTGTGTATCATTGTCAGGTCATTGTCCATGTTCCCTGTTGTGTCGTGTCTCAGCTCCTTGGTCTCGTGAGTACATATCGTGTTAGCATTCCAGCCACAGTTAGAGCGTCCGTATTAGGTTTTGTTTTGTACTACCACGTCAGTGTTTGATTTTGTCTTAAAGTGTTTTTGATTTTTACTCGTGCGTCTGAGAGTCTGCCTATCTGCCTATCTGCACCACTGGGCTTATCCCTCAACCCTACACTGCACCGTGACAGAAATGACCCGACCATTTCTGAGTCCAGCAGACAGGTAATTCTGACTTACCTCAGAGGCAGAAGATGTCTACGTCAGCTCAGAGGGAAGCTGCAGTCATCAGAGTTGGCGGGTTTCGAACAGAACCCGCTTGGAGCTGCCATAGACCCGGGCTGGAACAGTTCCTGTCTCCAATGCTGGTCGCGGAGCGAGCGAGGAGGAAATGCAGTGACGGCCACTCATACCAGTTTACTCCCTTCACTCCTGCGCGAGCCATTTCGCTGTGGTGTGTGTCTGAGGACGATTCGGACCCAGAAGAACTCTTGTCCATTCCAGCTCCGGAAACACGGCGCCGCTGAAGGAGGTGGCGACCAGCAAAGACAAGCATTTCCAGGTTTCAGCCCGTTTTCCCCCTTGTTTCTCCCACACTGTCAGAAAAGCCGGAGAGGATTTCAAAGGGGGAGGGGTACCTACTCCCGTGCTCCATGACGTCTCAGGGGAGACGTGCTTTGAGGGGGGGGAGGTATGGGATCTCCCAGAACACGTCTTCAGGAGACACAGAGGTTCCTGCAAGACACACAGCCAAGAGGAAACTTCCTCACATAACTCCTTCACAGAAATAGGAGTGTTCAAGCTCCCGTTCTGAAGAAGAGCTGTCTGATCACACGTCGACCACAGGGGTCGCTACACCTTTAGGACTCACGTAGGAAGAGCCTATAGGACACACAGATGGAGAGTGTTCTAGCTCTCGCTTTGCTGAGGAGTGGACAGATCCCACCTCGACCACAGGGGTCGCTGTGGGACAGAGATCTGAGGCCACTCTCACTCTACAGCAGATAAACAGACTGTTTTATGCTGCTGTCAATAACCCGGACCCTCCAGTTCTAGCACTGACAGAAGATGCTGCACCATTAGCATCCATGGAGGATGCAGATGTCTCTCCAGTATTCACAGAGGGCGCTGTAGCCATGACTCCAGAGGGCGCTGCCATTGTGAATACTACAGCCGACTCCTCTACTGCAACAGAGGGCACTGTAGCCATGGCACCAGAGGGTGCTGTCCTACCTGTGGCACCAGAGGGTGCTGTCCTGCCTATGGCACCAGAGGGTGCTGTCCTGCCTGTGGCACTAGAGGGTGTTGTCCTGCCTGTGGCACCAGAGGGTGCTGCACCACCAGCATCCACAGAGGACGCTATGTCTCCAGCACCACCTAAAGAGGGTGCTACTCCGTAGCACCACCTACAGAGGGCGCTGCTTCCGCATTGCTTACAAAGGGTCCACTCATCACAGACGTCTCCACGTCGATGGAGGGTCTCCACGCCGTCGACGTCTCCACGTCGATGGAGGGTCTCCACGTCGTCGACGCCTCCACGTCAATGAAGGATCTCCATGCTGCCGACGCCTCCACGTCGATGGAGGATCCCCATGCTACCGACCTCTCCACGTCGATGGAGGGTCCCAACGCTCCCGACTCCTCCACGTCGATGGAGGGTCCCCTCATCGCTGACGCCTCCACGTTGATGGAAGGTCTTCACACTATGTTTGAGGTCTTTCCGACTCACGTTTCTTGTTCCGAGGGGTCCCAAGAGGGAGCCCCTCACGTTTCCTGTCCCGAGGGGTCCCTAGAGAGAGCCCCTCACGTTTCCTGTCCCGAGGGGTCCCTGGACGGAGCCTCTCATGTTTCCTGCTCCGGGAGGGTCCTGGAGGACGCCTTCCACGCTTCCTGTTCTGGGTGGGCCCTAGAGGGTGCCACCCACGTTTTCTGTTGTCCAGAGGTATAGTAGCCAGAGGTCTTGCAGTCGGAGGTCTCGCAACCGACAGAGGTCTCGCAGCCGACAGAGGTCTCGCAGCCGATGGAGGTCTCGCAGCCGATGGAGGTCTCGCAGCCGATGGAGGTCTCGCAGCTGACGGAGGTCTCTCAATCGATAGAGGTCTCGCAGCCGACAGAGGTCTCGCAGCCAGGGGTCTCGCCCGACTCGCCTGACATCTCGTCCGACTCAACGCCTGATGACGTCTCGCCCGACTCAATGCCCGATGACGTCTCGCCCGATTCAACGCCTGAGGATGTCTCGTCCGACGTCTCGACGCCCGAGGACGTCTCGTCCGACGTCTCGACGCCCGAGGACGTCTCGTCCGACGTCTCGACGCCCGAGGACGTCTCGTCCGACGTCTCGACGCCCGAGGACGTCTCGTCTGATGTCTCGACGCCTGATGACTCTCCTGTTAATCGTGCACCTGCCGCTGATGAAGGTCCTGATGCCAAGGAAGTCTGTGCACCTGGGGGCGATGAAGGTCCTGATGCCGAAGAAGTCTGTGCACCTGCCGCGGAAGAAGTCTGTGTACCTGCCGCTGATGAAGGTCCTGACGCCGAAGAAGTCTGTACACTTGCCGACGTAGTTCCTGTTCCGGGAGGGTCCTGGAGGGCACCTCCCACGCTTCTTGTTCTGGGTGGGCCCTGGAGGGTGCCACCCTTATCTTCAGCTGTCCTGAGGCCTCGTTGCCATTGGAAGTTCGTAGTGGTGGACGGCTTTCCTGCCCTCCACCTGATGTGACCCTGCTCGATGGACAGCTTCCCGGTCGCCCGCCTGATGTGACTCTGCAGGATGGACGGCCTACCGGTCATCCACCAGATGGGATCCTGTGCGATGGACGGTCTCCCATTCGCCCGCCTGCCGTGCCCTTGCCCGAAGTCGACATCCTGACCACGATGTTTGGTCACTTGTTAGTTTTCTAGGTTAAGCCTTTGTGTTTAGCATTTGTCCCAGGCCCTGTTCCTGTCGGTTTTTGGTTTGTTGTCCTTGTGTTTTGTCCCCTATCCTTGTGTTTTCTCGTGCCCGCCGTCCCTGCCATTCCTCCCTCATTCCGCCCTGGTTTTTGGGGGTGTTCTTTGGGGACGCCGGGGGGCGTCTTTGAGAGAGGATACTGTAAGGATAGCTCCCTCTGTTGGTTTGTCTCCCTCCTTACATCCTGTGTCTGTCAGCTCTAAGTCTCAGGTGTTTGTGTTTATAGTTAATTAAGAGGCATATATTAGTCAGTGTTCATGTGTGTATCATTGTCGGGTCATTGTCCATGTTCCCTGGTGTGTCGTGTCTCAGCTCCTTGGTCTCGTGAGTACATCTCGTCTGTATTCGTAGTGTTAGCATTCCAACCACAGTTAGAGCGTCTGTATTAGGTTTTGTTTTGTACTGCCACGTCAGTGTTTGATTTTGTCTTATTAAAGTGTTTTTGATTTTTACTCGTGCGTCTGAGAGTCTGCCTGTCTGCACCACTGCATGGGCTCATCCCTCAACCGCACACCGTACCGTGACACCCAGGTTCACTTGCAAAAGAGATATTTGATCTCAATGGGATTTGCCTGGTTAAATAAAGGTTAATAAATAAATAATAATTTAAATATATTGCCTAGCCAAAAAAAAGGTCACACACTCTAGTATTTTGTTGGACGGCCTTTAGCTCTAATTGCAGCACACATTCACTTTGTCATCATTTCCACAATCTTCTTCAATGTCACAACGTTTATTTCTGTCCAGATTTGTATTAATTTTTCATCAAGATCATGTTTTGATGATGGGAGAGTTGGACCACTGTGCAGAGTCTTCTCCAGCACATCCCAAATATTCTCAGTGGAGTTCAGGTCTGGACTCTGTGGTGGTCAAGCCTAATTTTCTTTTTCTGTGTAGATAAAGGAGAGGTGATGTCACACTGCCAGGCAAATTAAACCAAATTTGACTGGTCACCATCAGGCAATTAATACTGTACTTTGACCCAAGCAATATTGCCCAAACAAGACAAAAGGCAAACCACAAGACTAGCACCATCAGCATGGATATGATGGTGTAGAAAGCCCTCAGCTTTGACTGACTAACCTTCTTGATGCCTCCTTCCTGATCCCCTGGGCCTGGATGAGCCAGAACACAGAGAACAGAGATGTTACAGAAAAAGACAGTGGTTATGGACAGTTAAAAAAAAAGCAGAAATTCAAAATTTGAAAAAAATATTTGAGCAATAAACTATGCATGGCAAAGCCAAGCAGCCAGACACAACATGTAAGAGTGGCACCTGCTGCAGCTCCAAGATGGCCGCTAATCATCTACAGCTGACGGTCATCTACCTGACGAGCTCCACCTCTACTTAAGGCTGCAGTCGAGTTCTACTCTTCGCTGAAGCATTTTATGCCACACGGTATTTATGCTTCTAGCCAGTTTGTGAATACTTTTGAGAGAAACTTACCCTGTGCTTGTTTTGTTCTCAGCCCTCGGATTCTCCTGGTTCCAGCTCTCTGCTCGTTCGTGCTTTGCCCTCCAGCCACTTGCCTGCCTCACTCGCCCTCTGGGACTCCATCTCAAGGACTTTAGGACACTCTGGAACATCCTCCTCTCTTCATCCGTAAGGAAACTAATAACAAACAAAAGCAATTACCCTGGAAGAACTTTCTGATCAAACCCATCTGACTGTCCTCTTTTCATCTTCCAGGAAATCCAGAGGACCCTTGTACATTTGTAAATAGAATTCCCCACTGTAAATAAATAAACACTGTTACTTTTGCACCTTTTTGTCTTGTGTCGTTCTGGGTCTCGTTACCAACTGGGTTACCTTTTGAGATCATAACAGTTAATGCTTCAGCCTAAACAAAACCCAGAACGAGACCATGAACGCACAAGCTTCCTCCTCACAGGCCACAAGCCAGACTCCATTAGAGGAGATGCTAAAACAAGTATTAGGTCAACAGCTTAAGACCCAATCTGACATGCTTGTACTCGGAGGTATGGTTCATTCAATACAGAAGAAACTAGCTACTTCTCCTCCCACAGCTCCAGCTGCCACCTCAGGCTCACCCAGCACCAGTTCAAACAATAACTCTCCTTCTCCTCAACAGTTACTGGTTAAACCATCTGAACTCTTCTCAGGAGACCCAACATTATGTGAAGGTTTTCTCCTACAGTGCAGACTCTCCTTCAAAGGGGCTCCTCAACTCTACTCCACGGACATTGCTAAGATTACGTATCTGAACAGTCAACTGTCAGGTAAAGCCCTCCAGTGGGCATCTTCTTACCTCCACAACCGTGATTTGGACTTTGTGTCGTTCGACCTGTTTCTGAACGAGTTCCGCAGGATTTTCGACCGGCCGTTGCAACAAACAAATGCAGAGAAACGTTTGTTGGGCTTACGTCAGGGCAGACGACCCGTCTCCGAACACGCTCTGGACTTCCGCATTCTCGCAGCTCAAACGGATTGGAACGACAGGGCGCTTCAAGGTACATTTTTGAACTCTCTCTCTGATTACGTTAAGGACCAGATCGCAGCAAGAGACGAGCCTCCTAGCTTCGACACGCTAATAAGTTTGGCGATCTCCATCGACGAACGCTTCCGGGAACGGCGCCGTGAACGGGACTACAACTACCAGAAGCCCAACACTTCCGGTCTTCCTACGTCATCAGGTGGGGACAATTTCAGTCACAACTCCCGAAGCTCGCTACCACCATCTACTGGATCTCAGCTAGCATTACCTGCACCTGAACCAATGCAGATTGGCAGAACAACATTAACAGCAAGTGAAAGACAGAGACGTAGGACTGCTAACCTGTGCATGTATTGTGGAAATGAGGGACATTATATTGCTTCATGCCCGCTTTTGGGAAACGACAACGCCCGCCAATAGAACGGAAGTTATTGGTGGGCACTTCCTCTTTCACTTCCAAGCGCAGATTAGACTTACCTACGGTTATTCAGTTTGAACAAAACCGTTTTCCTGTGTCAGCATTAATTGACTCTGGTGCTGAACAGAATTTAATTAGTCATGATTTGGTCAAGAAATTTTCTCTCCCTGTTCTGGACATTGACCCAGTTTCTGTTACTGGAGTAACTGGGGAGACTTTAGCGCAGATTCGTTTTAAGACTGGAGACTTGCATTTAATCACATCTGGTAATCACCATGAATTTGTTAGTTTCTTTGTGTTTGATTCGCCCAACACTCAAATGATTTTAGGGTTTCCCTGGTTAAAGAACCATAATCCCCACATCAATTGGGAGTTTGGCCGAATAGAGAAATGGAGCGACAAGTGTTTGAAGAATTGCCTTCGTTCCGGCATCTCCAACCCTTTAACCAGTGTACAAGAAACAGAGAACATTGATCTATCCACCATTCCCCCAGAGTATCATGATCTGTCTCCTGTATTCAGTAAAGTGAAGGCTCTCTCTCTTCCTCCCCATCGTCCCTATGACTGTGCCATCGACCTTCTCCCTGGAGCTCCTCTGCCATCTAGCCGTTTGTATCACCTCTCGGGCCCTGAACGGGGTTCCATGAAATCCTACATCGAGGAGTCTTTGGATTCAGGTATCATCCGCCCTTCTACTTCTCCACTAGGGGCAGGGTTTTTCTTTGTTGCTAAGAAAGACAAGACACTACGCCCTTGTACTGTATTGACTATCGGGGTTTGAACAGTATTACTGTAAAGAACAAGTATCCTTTACCACTACTTGACTCAGTCCATGAGCAGTTGCAACCAGCCACCATCTTTTCCAAATTGGACCTACGTAATGCCTATCACCTCGTCCGTATCCGAGAGGGTGACGAGTGGAAAACAGCTTTTAAGACACCCCTGGGACACTTTGAGTATCTCGTCATGCCTTTTGGTCTCACCAATGCTCCTGCAGTGTTTCAAGCACTAGTCAACGATGTTTTGAGAGACTTTATTGGTGATTTTGTGTTTGTTTACTTGGATGATATTCTCATCTATTCCAGGAATGAGGATGAACACATCACTCATGTCCGGACGGTGCTCCAAAGACTGTATGAGAACCAACTTTTTGTAAAAGGTGAAAAATGTGCTTTTCACACTCCTTCTGTTGCTTTTTTGGGTTTTATCTTTGGAAAAGGACACTACAGGGCAGACCCTGAGAAGACTAAGGCAGTGGTGGAGTGGCCGATCCCCGAGACCAGGAAGCAACTGCAACGGTTCTTGGGATTTGCAAACTTCTACAGACGCTTTATCAAGGATTACAGCCGCATCGCAGCGCCTCTGTCACAACTCACATCCACCAACAGAAACTTCAGATGGACCCCGGAAGCCAACTCTGCTTTTGGTAAGCTAAAACGGCTTTTTTCGTCCACACCCATCCTCTGTCATCCAGATATCACTCGTCAGTTTATCCTGGAGGTGGATGCTTCTGACACTGGGGTAGGAGCCGTTTTGTCGCAGAGGTCAACTTTGGACAACAAAGTGCACCCATGTGCATTTTTCTCTCGCCGTCTGTCTCCAGCTGAACGGAATTATGACGTGGGCAACAGAGAACTACTCGCTGTGAAACTGGCACTAGAGGAGTGGCGTCACTGGCTTGAGGGCACTGAGTTGCCTTTTCTTATTTGGACTGATCATAAGAACCTCACTTATCTCAGAGATGCCAAACGTCTAAATCCCAGGCAGGCACGCTGGTCACTGTTTTTCAACAGGTTCAATTACACACTGACTTTCAGACCTGGGTCTAAGAACGTTAAGCCCGATGCTTTGTCTCGCCAGTTTTCTCCTCCAGATGCTCCTGAGGTTGAGGAGAACATCCTACCCCCGACTTGCATTGTTGGGGCACTCACCTGGCCCATTGCCCAGGAGGTTCGTGAGGCCCATCGTATGGAACCAGACCCTGGCACAGGACCTCCTGGTACACTCTTCGTTCCCACCGCCATGAGGTCCAAGGTACTCGAATGGGTGCATACGAACAAGCTCTCTTGTCACCCAGGTATTACACGTATGTTGTCGTTAACCAAGACCCACTTCTGGTGGCCCACTTTGTCCCAAGACGTCAAAGACTTTGTTGCAGCTTGTCCCACATGTGCTAGGAACAAGACCGGTACCCAACCCCCTGCAGGTCTTCTCCAACCGTTACCCACGCCTAGCCGCCCATGGTCCCACATCGCTGTTGACTTTGTCACCGGCCTGCCTCCGTCTGAGGGTAACACCACCATTCTCACCGTCATTGACAGGTTTTCCAAAGCAGCCCATTTTGTGCCTCTTCCTAAGTTACCTTCTGCTATGGAGACTGCTCAGCTTCTTGTACAACATGTTTTTCGCATTCATGGTGTCCCTTCCGACGTGGTGTCAGATAGGGGTCCCCAGTTCGTCTCTCAGGTGTGGCGCAGTTTTTGTGGTGCCTTGGGGGCATCGACAAGTCTCACCTCTGGCTATCACCCGCAGTCCAACGGTCAGGCTGAACGGTGCAACCAAGAGCTTGAGGCCACCCTTCGATGCCTCGTTGAGGGCAATCCATCTGCTTGGAGTCGACATCTGGTCTGGGTGGAGTATGCCCACAACGCCCATACTTCTACGGCCACAGGTATGACACCTTTTGAAGCTTCGCTGGGATATTTGCCCCCTTTGTTCCCCAGTCAGGAGTCGGACATCTTGGTGCCGTCAGTGCAGCACCATTTCCGACGCTGTCGGCGTGTCTGGCGCCAGGCTAAGGCAGCACTTCTCCGCACGGCCGCCCAAAACAAGAGGTTTGCGGACCGCCACCGATCTTCTGCGCCCTCCTATCAGGTGGGTCAGAGGGTTTGGCTTTCCACTAGGAACATCACCCTGAAGGACACCCCGAGGAAGTTGGCGCCTCGATTCATCGGCCCTTTTCCTATACTCCGGGTCATCAACCCCTCTGCGGTGCGTCTTCAGCTTCCCGCTTCCATGAGGATTCATCCGACGTTTCACGTGTCCCAGGTAAAGCCCGTTTCTGAGAGTCCTTTGTGCCCACCTGCCAGCCTCCCTCCTCCTGCTCGTCTCATCGACAACCATCCGGCCTTCACCGTACGTGCCATTCTGGATGTGCGCCGTCGTGGGAGGGGTTTTCAGTATCTTGTGGACTGGGAGGGATACGGCCCTGAGGAGCGGTCGTGGATTCCTCGCTCTTTCATCCTGGACCCCAGTCTGATCACCGCCTTCTTCAGGGCTCACCCGGAGAAGCGCGTCGGGGCTCCTGGAGGCGCTCCTTGAGGGGGAGGTACTGTAAGAGTGGCACCTGCTGCAGCTCCAAGATGGCCGCTAATCATCTACAGCTGACGGTCATCTACCTGACGAGCTCCACCTCTACTTAAGGCTGCAGTCGAGTTCTACTCTTCGCTGAAGCATTTTATGCCACACGGTATTTATGCTTCTAGCCAGTTTGTGAATACTTTTGAGAGAAACTTACCCTGTGCTTGTTTTGTTCTCAGCCCTCGGATTCTCCTGGTTCCAGCTCTCTGCTCGTTCGTGCTTTGCCCTCCAGCCACTTGCCTGCCTCACTCGCCCTCTGGGACTCCATCTCAAGGACTTTAGGACACTCTGGAACATCCTCCTCTCTTCATCCGTAAGGAAACTAATAACAAACAAAAGCAATTACCCTGGAAGAACTTTCTGATCAAACCCATCTGACTGTCCTCTTTTCATCTTCCAGGAAATCCAGAGGACCCTTGTACATTTGTAAATAGAATTCCCCACTGTAAATAAATAAACACTGTTACTTTTGCACCTTTTTGTCTTGTGTCGTTCTGGGTCTCGTTACCAACTGGGTTACCTTTTGAGATCATAACACAACAGGCACTGAAATTCCTCACTTTGATTCCTTTTTCATTTTTCTGGTTCAGGTAAGTGATGGGATGAACAACAGCCAGGTAATAATCAACACATGTCAGAACATTAAAACCAAGTTCTACAAACCAGGCGAAAGATGCACGATGATAAATTTGATTAAAAAAATATGTGGTACGTTTTACTAAAAAAAGCTATACTGTTGATTAAATTGGCAAAGACAGTAATCAGCTGTAAAGTGATGATGTGATAGGTGAAGAAGTCAGAATGGCTCATCGTTAATCTTGAGGATGTGGCATACTGTTTCTGACATTGTTGGAAACCATGATGGAGGACGATGATGCAGAGCGGGAGAAGGTGGAGGATGTAGGTGATGAAGTACGCTGTAATTATGAAGGAGCTTGGTCCAGAGAAGAAGCATCTGAAGTCTAAGGGGTACTCGGAGTCAATAGATGAGATGTTTAGATGAACAGTCATCGGTGAAGGACACAGAGCGTCCCAACATGCCTAGAAAAAGGAGACATGTCAATCAAATTGTTAATTGTACATTTTTTCTAACCCTATAAAACATACTAAATCAATTAGAATCACATGGTAAATGGTAAATGGAGCTTATTTATATAGCGCTTTCCAGCCCCTTATGAGGAGCCCCAAAGCGCTTTACAATACCAACCATCCACCCATTCATACACACATTCACATTTCACCATCCGTTACTATTGATCCTTTTCATGGTCCCAGACACTGGAAGTGAACATTCATTAATCAGCAGGAAAATCAGGGGTACACTTCAAACAGGTCATCGTTCAATGACACTTTCATACAGATGAACAACCAGATATTCATGCACTTGCACCTATGGCCAATTAATTTGTCAGTTACCATAATATTTATGTTTTTGGACTTTGGAAACTGGAAACTGGAATACCTGGAAATGCACTTGTATCACTTGTAAAGTACATCTAAACCCCACAAAGAATGGTCTCTGGGACCATGATGGTACTAGGCATACATGCTATCCAACTGCACCAAGCACTAGAATACATTCAATGCATTAGTCTATAGCATGTACACATGCCTTGTGTAAATTTACAATACATTGATGTAATATACCTTTAAACGTATTTCTTCTTCATATCCTCTTTTTTTAGAAGAGATTCCCATGGTGTGACAAACTGTGGTGAATGATGCTTTAAACACTTTGTTGTGTGGATATTCCAGTTTAGTTTGTATCCACATCTCCTTTATGCAACTCCTGAGTGACATAGAGCAGTTCTCTTCTCAGCTGTGGCTCATTTTCCTAATGAGCCACCTTGATGTATTTAAGTACAAAGGATTTAAAAGGATGACAGTTTTTTTTATACTTACCCCAGAACTAGCTTCAAATGAACCATCACTAGATATTCTGAATTAATTAGTTTTCCACATACTCCTCACATTTGAGAATATGTTCCTTATGCTCTTCAATAATAATAATAATAATAATAATAATAATAATAATAATAATAATGAATTTAATTTATAACACACTTTTCATTAATGAAAATCTCAAAGTGCTACAAAGTGCAACAAAATTAAAGGTCAAATAAAACAAGTGATAAAACAAGTAAAATCAATAATAGTATCAACTAAGATCAAAGATAGAATCATGAGGAGGCAGAGTAGGCTCGCTTAAAAAGAAAGGTCTTCAAGCCGCTTTTAAAGTCAACCAGTGACTGTGGAGCTCTCAGGCAGTCAGGAAGAGAGTTCCATAGGTGGGGGGCAGCCACACTGAAAGCCCGGTCTCCCATGGTCCTTAATTTGGTTCTCGGAATGTGAAGGAGATTACTGTTCTGTGACCGTAGAGACCGGGTGGATGAATATGGAACAAGAATGTCCTTTAGATAATCTGGTGAAGTTCCGTGTAAGCATTGATGTGTAATGAGAGCAGTTTTGTACTGCATTCTGTAGGTGACAGGAAGCCAATGAAGGTTATGGAGAATGGGTGTAAAATGTTCAAATTTACGAACTCTCAACAAAATCCTTGCTGCACAGTTTTGGATATATTGAAGCTTCTGAAGGTATTTCCCAGGGATTCCAATGAACAGGGAGTTGCAGTAGTCGAGCCTGGATGAGACAAAAGCATGGAAGAGCTTCTCAACATCAGAAAAAGTCAGAGATGGGCGAAGTCTGGAGATGTTTTGAAGATGGAAGAAGCAGGTTTTAAACAGAAGCTTAATGTGATTTTCAAATGTAAGATGAGAGTCCATTTTTATTCCAAGATTTGTAACAGAGCCTCAGTATGGCCTCAGTCTTGAAGCAGTTTAATTGAAGAAAGTTCTGATTCATCCATGCCCTTATTTCCTCCAGGCGGGTAGAGAGGGCAGTGAGTGAAGATGAGGATGCTCCAGTCCTGATGTAAAGCTGTATATCATCGGCATAACAGTGAAAAGAAATGTTGAACTGATTAATAATTTAATGGCACGTGTTGAATTGGTGGAACAAATAACAAATGTAGTTGATCAAAAGAAGAGTTGTATTAGTATTTATGTTGATTTAAGGAAGGCATTTGATACTATAGATCATGGAATTCCTCTTGATAAACTATATAAATATGGTATTAGAGGGACAGCATTAAAGTGGGTAAATAGTTATTTGGAAGATCGAAAACAATTTGTTCAAATTCATGACATAAGATCCAAATTTAGTAATATCACATATGGAGTGCCTCAGGGCTCAGTACTTGGACCCAGGTTATTTAATTTGTATGTAAATGACTTGGTTGATGTGTCAGACTTTTTTAGATGTGTTTTATTTGCAGACGACAACATTTATTTGTAAGGGTGATGATACAGAACAAATGCTGGAGTTAATGCAGTCAGAATTTGTGAAAATCCAAAATTGGTTTTGTCTAAATGTTATCATTAAATCTGGATAAAACTTATTACATGATACACAGCAACAGAAAAACTGATGTTCACGCTCCATTTTTGGTAGACGGAACTGAAATTTGTAGAGTTAGTGAGGTGAAATTTTTGGGTGTTATTATTGATGAGAAATTAACATGGAGACGTCACATAAACAAATTGAGAACAAAAATATCCAGAATGGGGTCACCAACACGGTGCCCGCGGGCACCCGGGTGCCCCCAAGGGCCATTTGAGGTGCCCTCAGACCTGTTCTAAAAATAGCACAACTCACTATTTAGCTGCATTTAAAATTTCATTTTATTCAGTTGTTATTCTTTTTTTGTATTTATATATTTTAAAATGTCTATCTTAAAAATATGTTCTTAAAAATATGTTTATTATACATTTTTTTCAATTTACGCTTTGTTATTTCCGAAGAGTTTATCAAACTGGTGCCCTTTGTATGACTCCGTACCCACAAAGTAGCTCTCAGTTTTGAAAAGGTTGGTGACCCCTGATTCAATAGCAGCTCTGTATAAAGTAAGAGAGTTATTCACTGATAAAGCAATGTTTATGTTGTATAATGCAATAGTTGTTCCTTATTTGGTTTACTGTATTGAAGTCTGGGGTAAAGCATGTAAAACCATAATTAATCCTTTGTTCATTTTACAGAAAAGAGCTGTACGAATTATTATGAAAAAAAAAACCTGTAGTTCCCTTTCTGTTTGGTCTCGGTGCAACATACTTGCTATGGGAATTGCGCCCCCTCTCGATTACCTGAAGGAATACATTCACACCTTTTACGGCAGGGGGCGTCACCCCGCGCCAGAAATACCACCTTTTAGGTACTTAACCGACTGACGCCCCTCCAACTTTCTCTTTTTTGCCCTTCACCTCGCAAAATCTGAACTACCTCTCTTTGCGGGACTTCTCTGCCGCTCCATCGCTCAACCTGAGGTGAGCTCGCTCCCTGCACAGAGCGCAGAGAGAATTTTTCCCTGCGTACTGCTGGACTAGCGAAAGCTAGTCCAGCACATTTCTATAACCTCAAAGTTTTTTCTTCTCCTCTCTCTACAGGTTGCTTCGCTCAACGGCGTTATAACTACGCCACAACCGCTACCCCGGCTAACATCCTAGCGGGCTAGCCAGCGAAAGCGACACGACGGAGGAGACACTTGAAAAAAGAAGAAAACGGATTCTGGAAGGTCTCGCTCGCCTTATCTCGGACATGCCTCCGGAGAAAGGAAAGCGAAAGACAAAACTTCAAAGGAAAACCAGCGGGACGGCGAGCCCAACCTCGCGCGCCTGTCCCAGTGGCTGTGGATTTGCCCTCGCAGCAACGGACACCCATGAGGCCTGTCCAGTCTGCCTGGGTATATTTCATGCAAGACAAGCTCTGGACGCGCCCGATTCTTGCCCACACTGCAGCCAGATGCTGGATGCGGTGCTACGGCATCGGGTGGACCTCGTGGCTAAGGCCATGGGAAGCTCAGCTGGTCCACAGGACCCAGACACCACGGAGTCCCTCACTCCGACCCCGGAGCTCGAACACATGGCTCTACACGACAGCATGCACGTCGAATGGGGCGACAGCCCTGACCCGCTTGCTCCCATGGTGGACCTAACAGTCGAGTTCGACACCAGAGGCATGATGAATGAAGACGAGATCTCCATCTCAGCCTCGGCCGAATTTTCAGTGGAGGAACCAGAACTCGAAATCGAGGATCCGGGAGAGGACCTCTCCAGGACCCCGGTACCTGTGCTCCCTGAAACGGACTTCTCCATCTCCCTCCCTGTTCGAACTGTGCCACAGAGCAGAGGACGCGTTGAACATCCCCTGGCCGGAACCCCCGCCTTGCCAACAGGTCACGAGGCTAGCGGGGAACTATTTTTATTCAAAACAGCAGGCAGCAACGAGGCAAAGGATGCCCGTGTTCCCGGACTTCCTCACGGAACTAACCCGCACCTAGCCTCAGCCACGAGCGCCCATGCTCCTTCCTCTCTCACAATTCCTCGAGGTGGAAGGCATGGATCAGGTGGGAATAGCCAACACGCCTCAGATTGAGGACACACTGGCGTCCCACCTAGCTCCCAAGTCATCAGGAACAAAACTGACTCTCCCCAACAAAGCTTGTAGAGCCTCGGCGTTGCTTCTCGAGAAGTGCTACAGAGCTCAAGGACTCGCTGTGCGCACCATGAACGCGTCCGCGATGATGCAGGCTTACCTCGCAGAAAAACTCCAACAACTGCAAGAAACCTCGGATCACCAGCGTCTCTACTTTCTCTGCAAGCTGAAAAGGGCTGGAGCTTCAACCCCCATCATGTGCACCTTCTACAGAGGTGCCATAGAAAGTGTCCTGACCAGTTGCATCACTGTGTGGTTTGGTGCATGTACTGCATCCTGCCGCAAGAGCCTCCAGCGCATCGTGAGAGCAGCTGAGAAGATCGTCGGCACCTCCTTCCCCTCACTGCAGGACTTACACAGCAACCGCCTCACTCGGAAAGCCCTCTGCATGGCAGGTGATCCCACACACCCACTACACAGCTGCTTCAGACTGCTGCCATCAGGGAGGAGACTGAGAAGTCTCCAGGCTCGAACCAGCAGACTGAGAGACAGCTCTGTTCATCAGGCAGTCAGGATGCTAAACACTCTGCCTGCTCTGCCTCCCCTCCCATTTGAACTGCCTTAACACAAAAAACTTTCTCACACATTACCACACAACACAAAGATTTTAACACTGGACTCTGTGTCATCAAACGGGTTATTCACTAAACTCTCGGTCATGTGCTCATTCAGTTTGCACTACTTCTCATATTTGCACTAATGTTTGTATTACATTACTGCCTATAGTCATACTACTGTTTACATTCACTGTTTACATTTATTAATACTGTTTACATTTATTACTACTGTTTACATTTATTACTACTGTTTACATTTACACTACTTTTATATCTACACTACTGCTGATACATATACAGTATTCTCTGACTAGCCTTATTTAAGGATGCCCAATGTGCCTTATGTGCCTTACTGCATATGCCACTTTGCCTCTATACCAACATCAACTACCTCATACATATACTGTGTACATTAACTCATATGCTGCTTTGCCACTCTTTGCAAATGTCAATGCTAGAACCTTCAGTTTATTTTATAGATATACTTTTTATACTTTTTATACTACTATGCAAAAACTCAGGACAGTATTACACTTTTATTATTTCATTTTATGCTTATGTTCATTAAATGTTTAGTGTTTTAGTGTTGGTGTAAATTTTCATACTTTTATACTACTATGCAAAAACTCAGGACAGTGTTACACTTTTACTATTTTATGCTTATGTTTATTAAATGTTTCAGTGTTTTAGTGTTTAAATGGTTACTGTTGCATAGAGGGACTGAGAGAAACGTAATTTCAATCCTGTGTATGTCCTATACATATTGCAGTTCTGACAATAAAGTTGACTTTGACTTTTGACTTTGACTTGATAAGCAAGCTGCTGCCGACTTACTGGATGAAGCCCGCAGAGCAACAGACTTCGTTCTCCGTATGATGGGGACAGCTGCTGTGGCTCAGGGCAGAGGTATGGCGGAAGTGGTCATCGCGATCCGCCACCTGTGGATGACGCTGATGTATTTACTGGAGGGACAAAAGGTGCCTTTTCTCCACCACTTGATAGAGGCGGAGGGACTTTTTGGCCAGACTTTGGAGCGAATCCAGACCAAGCTGGACCAAAGGCTCAGGCAGGCTGAAGCTCTCAGGGTGGGCATTCCTCGTCGGAGTTTCGCCCCCACCAGAGAGTCTGCTGGAGACAGACCTGCACAGCCGCGGCACCACTCGATGACGCGTGCGCCACCGCAGAAGCGGACAGCATACGAGGAAGAACCTCTGCAGAGACCCCCGCCGAGCCAACCTCGCTACGAGCACGCATGGAGCAAAAATAGGTTTGTCCCACGCCAAGCGAGCAGGCATAGGGCCTCCTCGGCGAGCTGGGACACTCGTCAAAAACGTGCCTGATGAACCAGGCCCACGTTTACATTTTATACGACCTCCCATCCACGCGTTAACGGGAATGTTCGCACCTTGTTCAGACTTTATTTGTAGCAAAGTACAAATGGCTGATAATTCTGTTGCATGCACAAACCATGTTCTCCCTGCTGTGAGTGAGATCAAATCATGTATGTTGTTGCACGTAAGCACGAATAAAACTCATAAAACAGCACATCCCTGTTTTATTGACGATCAAAAAAAAAAATAACCACCAACCCGAATAATGTCAACAGTACAGGCCTCTCTGGCCTGTCAGCCATCATAAAGGGGGGGGGGGCACATCCCCCTCCCTCACGGCTCATGGGATGTCAGCCTATTCAATAAGCCCCAGCAGGGTGCCTCAGGACCTGTCTCCAGAAGACAGACCTAGAGGCGTCTGTGATCAGACCCTCCACCTTTCGCGAAGACAGGTGGGAAAGGGCACGTGTTCCAGTCCCCGCTCCATTGTGAACAAGGGGCCGGCTAATACACTAACCAGACGAACACGTGACATGTTCGTACCACAGGAGAGCACATCGGATGCCCCAAGGCAGACACAATTTTCACATCCTCAAAACAGTGGCTGTAACCACGTTACTGTGTATGTAAAAGGATCGGAGTCAAACCAGAATTTTCCTCCTGATTTTGAAAGAAAACTGGGCTCCTTATCAACAAATTATCTTAAGTTTGCCGGTCACAAAGGACAATCTCCACGTTCACACGTTGCAGCTGCCCCTTTATTATTCATGAAGGACATGTAACACTCGAGCGGTAAAAGAGCAGCACGTGATTTTCCTCACAGAGCTGCATCAGACTTGCTCACACCCAACAGGATCCCACTAGGTGAGACGCCAATTGGAGTTAGGAGATCTTCTCGTTTACAAAGACAACAATCTCTCAATCCAATAAATCCTATTTTGGAGGGAAATTATAGCTTTCCTGTTCCGACTCAATCTAATAAAATTAATAGACTTCATCTGTCTTTGAGGAGACTCGATCAGTGCAGTCTGTTAACACATCAACGTGGAGGCCCCCTCTCCAAACTGGTTGACCCTCAAAGGCTCACACAGGAAGTCGCAGTCCAGCCGCTTAGGCCAGGAACTGGAATTAATTCCAGCCTGTTAGCTGAAAAGGATAGGCTGATGGCTTTGGGCCTACCAGAGAATGTGGTGAAAACCATACAAAATGCCCGTGCCGGGTCAACACAGTCTCTATACGCACAGAAGTGGTGCATCTTCGAAGCCTGGTGCTCAGAAAGAAATATCATTTCTTATGCTTGCGACTTGGCTCAACTACTATCTTTCCTTCAGGATTTACTGGAAAAGGGTTGTTGTTATTCAACGATTAAAGTGTTCCTTGCAGCTATCTCTGCTTGTCACGAGGGCTGGGGACACAGGACTCCTGGAGCACATCCAATCATAATGAGATATATGAAAGGTGTGCTTCGAACCAAGCCACCCTGTAGGACCATGACCATTGGTTGGGATCTGGGCCTGGTCTTGGGGGCTCTTTGCGACCCGCCATTCGAGCCTCTGAGTGAGATTAAGATAGATCTTCTATCTTATAAAACTGCTCTTCTCTTGGCTCTTTGCTCGGCAAAACGCGTGGGTGACCTACATCTGTTATGTACCATATTCGCCCCTGACGGGTCAAAGGTCACCCTGAGGCCTAATCCCGCTTATACTCCCAAGGTCTTGACCTTCAACCATAGGAGTCTAGACTGACCTCTCCTCCTTCCCACCTGCCCTTGTCCTTACTTAGGAACAGGAGAAACTAAAGGCTCTCTGCCCTGTGAGAGCTTTATGCACTTACATACAGAGAACAGCCGAATGGAGGGAAACAAGCCAACTGTTCATCTGCTTTGCCGCACCTGCTACAGGAAAGGCCCTATCAAGACAGCGCCTCTCACATTGGGTGACGGAGGCCATTAAAAGGGCGTACGGTAGCAAAGGTCAACAAGTGGGAGTGCATGCTCACTCAACTAGGGGCTTGGCCACTTCCTGGTCATTGTTCAAGGGCGTTCCAGTTGCAGACATTTGCACTGCTGCGAATTGGAGCTCAAGGGCGGCCGTGGTGTAGTGGTAATGGTAGTCGTCCCCCGATCGGAAGGTTGGCGGTTCGAATCCTGGTTCCCCACACCATATGTCGTTGTATCCTTGGGCAAGACACTTAACCCCGAGTTGCTCCCGGTAGGACTGGAAAGCACCTTGCATGGTAGTCTGCCGCTACCGGTGTATGAATGTGTGTAGCATTCAATGTGTGTAGCACTTTGAGATTTTCACTAATGAAAAGTGCGTTATAAATTGAATTCATTATTATTATTATTATTATTATTATTATTATTATTATTATTATTATTATTATTATTATTATTATTATTAATTATTAAACACTTTTGCAAAGTACTACAGTTTTGATGTTACTTCGTGTGATGTCACTCAGGCTGTTCTTTCTAATACACAATAGAAAGTAGCTTTGAGAGGCCTTCTGGTCAAAGGCAGACATTCACACTAACAGGCATTTTACTAAGCATTTCAAGGGCGTGAATGAATTACGTTCCCATAGCAAGTATGTTGCACCGAGAGACCAAACTGAAAGGGAACTGAAAGTTATGCACCATAACTCATGTTCCCTGAAGGAAGGGAATGAGGTGCAACATAGCTGGCCCTTTTCAATGCTGAAAGCTCGGTGAAGTGCAATTTTGGAGAAAGTTTGAGGGGTGTCAGTCGATTAAGTACCTAAATGGCGGTACCTCTGGCGCGGGGTGACGCCCCCTGCCGTAAAAGACGTGAATGTATTCCTTCAGGTAATCGCGCGAGGGCGCAATTCCCATAGCAAGTATGTTGCACCTCGTTCCCTTCCTCCAGGGAACATGAGTTATGGTGCATAACTTTCAGATATCCGTCGACTATTTTATTTTATCAACAGAAAATTTTGAAGTTCTATGATTTGGTTAATTATAACATTTTGTTGCTTATGTATAAGGCACATAAAGGCATGTTGCCTGACAATATTCAAACACATTTTGTTAAAAGAGAGAGTGTATATTTTCTTAAAGGAATTGAGATGTTTGTGAAGCCTTATTTTAGTACTAGTTTGAAGGAACGATCCACAATAATTCAGGGAATAGGATTGTGGAATGGTTTGGAAGATACTGTTAAGAATGCCAGATCACTGTGTACATTTAAGAGACTGATAAAGACGAGTTTCTTGGAAGAATATGGGAATCGTTAATACATATATCTACTTAAGTTGTTGTCTGATTTGATTAAGATGTTTGAGTTTTTATGTTTTTAATTTATCTAGATTGTTATTTTCTTTTTGAATTAAATTTTGTATATATATAATTTGATTTACATTAGAATTGAGTAAAAAGGGGCAGTTTTCATAAGACTAGTTCTTCTTCTACCACCTTTCATTTTATTTTATTTACTTTTTGTTATTGTATTGTATGTATAATTGTCATGTTTTTAAATTAAATGAATAAATTTTCCCCCCCAAAAAATAATAATAATTTGACCTAAAGGCAACATGTAAAGGGGAAACAGCAGGGGCCCCAGAACTGACCCCTAAGGGACACCACAGGAGACACAAGCCGTGTTTCCATCAAGGTTTCTAGCTGCGCATTTTGAAGTATCGCAGCAGAAAAGCTTAAGCCTTGGTAGAGGTTCCTGTCTTTGCTGAATCATTCAGTCACCTTGGGTACTGTGAGACAGCCATTTTAATGTTTTCCTTTGTGAACTTATGTTTAACCAGCTTATGTCTCCCTGTGTTTTCAAGACAAATCTGTGACTCACCTCTGGAACCCAAACTGGACAAGCTGCCTCCAAACTGGACTCCTTCTCTGAGAAAACTCTGTACTCCAGCCTGACACTCTTCCACCAGCTGCCACCTGCAAGACACTACTTGGGACTCTTGGATAAATACAAGGAATTACTCACCTGATGGACACTCACCTCCTCCCTCTGGTCTGCCTCCTCCAAGTTCCTTCTGTAAGAGAGAGAGACTTAATTAAACACTAAAACTGCAATATTCCCCAAACATCATCATTAATCTTTTTCCCCTTTCCTTCCAGGAACCCTGACTTCCTTTACCCCAGCACTGTAAATAAACTCACTTAACTGATTACCTGTGTCTGTGATCCTTCTCAGCCTTGGTCTGAATTTGAGTACGTTTTCAGTAATTGTTTACAACAGTTTGATAGCTAACAGACAAGGCGAACTCCATGCACTATTACTCTGAACAGCTAGTCCATTATCATATATTGCACTTGTTCTTTTAAACTCTGTTGCTTATCAGGATTTACTCGGTAAGGGTGTTGCTTTATTGGCTGTGTTTCACCCACATCAATGTCGTGTTTTATCACTCCTGTACGAGAGGGAATATCAGCAAACAAGCCATTATAGGAGGCAATCAATTGTTTCAGGTCCTCTCTCTTAGACTCATCCAGATGGGTAAACAACAGGTCTAAATTTTCTAAGTAGTATGAATTAGGAAGTTTCCCTTCCGTGTCTGCAGGGGAACTGTCCAGCTCGCTTTCAGCATCTGAAAGTTCCTGTCTGTTTGCAGAGTCAGATACAGCACAAACTGTTTCTAATTGTTTGTTACCTGGTTCTATGTAGGATTTTATCATGTTAATATGGCACAATCTAGAACCACGTTTCCTGTCTGGGGTTGTAATTATATGATCAAGATCAGATATATTTTCTTTAACGACATAGGGTCCACAGTATTTAGCTTGCAAACTGGTACCTGGGACAGGAAGCAAGGTCAAAACCTTGTCTCCAGGCTGAAATGTTCTTTTCACAGCTTTTTTTATCAAAGAGTGATTTTATCCTGGCTTGTGCAGATTGCATGTTTTTCTGAGCTATATCACATGCTCGTTTTAATTTAAAATGAAAGTTACTGACATAGTCCAATAGGTTCTGGTCAGTGTTCTCACACAGCCATTTCTCTTTTAAAAGCTTCAGAGAACCGCGCACGTTGTGAGCGAATACCAACTCAGTAGGACTAAATCCTAAAGACTCTTGAACCACTTCACGAATAGCAAACATCTGCATGTGTACTCCTTCATCCCAGTCTTTTTCAAACTCTAAGCAGTAGGTGCGTAGCATAGTTTTCAAAGTCTGATGAAAACGCTAAAGGGCACCTTGACTCTCAGGATGATAAGCAGTAGAACAAGAATGCTTAATATTCAACTGTTCTAAAACTTGTGAGAATATTTTAGACATGAAGTTACTACCTCAATCTGTTTGCACTACGCGAGGTAATCCAAGCAGAGAGAAGAATCTAGTAAGCACTTTGATTACCACGGGGGTAGTTATTTTACGTACAGGGAACACTTCAGGGAATCTAGTAGCGGTACACATTATTGTGACTAATAATTTATTCCCAGCTTTGGTCCTAGGCAAAGGACCAACACAGTCAACAATAACCCGTTCGAATGGTTCACCCACCGCAGGAATAGGGTGAAGCGGGGCTGAAGGTATCACTTGTTTTGGTTTACCAGCCACTTGGCATACATGAC
>JBBPBX010044125.1:16951-27598 GCA_038048925.1 Garcialebias charrua | reverse complement strand
TGAACTAAAGAAACTAATTAGGTGAGGTGGCCATTTTGAATTAAACAAGCTAATTAGGTAAGGTTGCCATTTTGAAATAATCAAGCTAATTAGGTAAGGTGGCCATTTTGAATTAAACAAGCTAATTAGATGAGGCTACCATTTTGAATTAAACAAGCTAATTAGGTGAAACGACCATTTTGAATCAAACAAGCTAATTAGGCGAGGCAACCATTTTGAATTAAACAAGCTAATTAGGTGAGGCGGCATTTTGAATTAAACAAGCTAATTAGGTGAGGCGGCCATTTTGAATTAAACGAGCTAATTAGGTAAGGTTGCCATTTTGAAATAATCAAGCTAATTAGGTAAGGTTACCATTTTGAATTAAACAAGCTAATTAGATGAGGCTACCATTTTGAATTAAACAAGCTAATTAAGTGAAACGGCCATTTTGAATCAAACAAGGTAATAAGGTGAGGTGACCATTTTGAATCAAAAAAGCTAATTAGGCGAGGCAACCATTTTGAATTAAACAAGCTAATTAGGTGAGGCGGCTTTTTTGAATTAAACAAGCTAATTAGGTGAGGCGGCATTTTGAATTAAACAAGCTAATTATGTGAGCAGCCATTTTGAATTAAACAAGCTAATTAGGTGAGATAGTCATTTTGAATCAAACAAGCAAATTAGGTGAGGCGGCCATTTTGAATTAAAAAAGCTAATTAGGTAGGTGAGACGGCCATTTTGAATTAAACAAGGTATTTAGGTGAGGTGGCCATTTTGAATTAAAAATGCTAATTAGGTGAGGTAGCCATTTTGAATTAAACAAGCTAATTAGGTGAGGTGGCCATTTTGAATCAAACAAGCTAATTAGGTGAGACGGCCATTCTGAATTAAACAAGCTAATTAGGTGAGACAACCGTTTTGAACTAAACAAGCTAAGTAGGTGAGGTGGCCATTTTGAATTCAGCAAGTTCATTAGGTGAGGCGGCCATTTTGAATTAAACAAGTTCATTAGGTGAGGCGGTCATTTTGAATTAAACAAGCTAATTAGGTGAGGCGGCTATTTTGAATTAAATAAGCTAAGCTTATTTAATAAGCTTAAATAATGTTTTTGTACCTGACTCTGCGCGTTTTTTGCGGGTGAATTACAGCCGAACTGAGCTGTTAAGAATTGGAGCGGAATTACCACAAGGCACGGCTGAAATCAGCAACGAGCTCAAATCAGAGCTCGGGAGATTGGAACTGCTACGATCATCTTTCTGGAAGCAGACGCGCTCCAGGGGAAAGAGGAGAAAGCGATGCTCTCGAGAAAAAAAGAGAGGTTGCCGAGCAGGAGTTATGACGAGACTGCGGACAGATGCTAAAACCGGGAGACCCCCGCTACCGGCTCTTTTCCTGGCTAACGTGCGCTCGTTGGACAACAAGATGGATGAGCTTCGTTTGAGAGTAACCACGTCGGAGGAGATGGGAAGGTGCTCGGTCCTTTGTCTCACGGAAACGTGGATAAATGAGAACACTCCTGACTCTGTTTATGAGCTGGACGATAAGCTATTTTTCAGAACAGACCGGAGCACCGAGAACACGGGGAAGACAAGAGGTGGTGGTGTTTGTATCTACGTGAACAAAGACTGGTGCACGAACTGTGCCGTGATCAAAAAGCTTTGCTCAGCTGCTGTGGAGCTGATCACGGTAAGATGTCGGCCGCATTATCTTCCTCGCGACCATGCTGTGATAATAATAACAGCTATCTACATAGCACCCGATGCTAATGCTAATGATGCCCAGAGAGAAATTCATGAGCTACTCACCTCGCTTCAGTGTAAATATCCTGAGGGGTTTTTCATTGTTTGTGGAGACGTCAATCACGTAAATCTTCAAGGCTCCCTCCCTGCCTTCCATAAGCACGTCTTCACAGCAACGAGAGGTGATAAGACATTAGACCAAGTCTTCACGAATGTAAAGGGGGCGTACACGGCGAAGACACGTGCAGCGCTGGGAGCTTCCGACCACTGCTCTTTGATTCTGGCTCCAAGAGAACTACCCCCGCTGAGACGGGCAAAACCGGAACAAAGAGTGATCAAGCTGTGGCGTCAAGATAGTTCCCCCATGCTACGAGACTGCTTTGAGAGGACAAACTGGTCTGTTTTCAGAGAAGCAGCCACTGATGGAAGCTCAGTTGATCTGGAGCTGTATGCTTCCTCAGTCCTGGGCTACATAAGTACATGCTCTGAAAATGTATCCATAAAAAAACATGTCAAATATTACCCAAATCAAAAACCGTGGTTAACTAAAGAGGTGCGCACCCTGCTGGCAGCCAGGGATACTGCATTCAAGTCAGGAGATAAAGAGGAGCTGAGAATGAGGAAAAAAGAACTGAGGGATGGCATTAAGAAAGCCAAAGCCACTTATGCACAGAGAATAGAGGGACAGTTCACCTCACAAGACCCACGGAGCATGTGGAAAGGTATTAAATGCATAACAGATTACAAAGGCAAGAATAAACAATGCCCCAGGGACCCATCTCTGCCTGATGCCCTCAACAAGTTTTATGCACGTTTTGATGATCCAAATAGACCAGCTAGCACCAGACTCACCTCATCACCAGATGAAGAGCATCTCAGAGTGACCGCAGCAGAAGTGAGAGGCAGTCTCAGAAAGATTAATCCCCATAAAGCAACTGGACCAGACAACATCCCAGGGAAAGTTCTGAAGGAATGTGCAGACCAGCTCTGTGAGGTGCTGGCTGACATCTTCACCACCTCACTTTCACTGGAGTCAGTTCCCACCTGCCTGAAGACTGCCACCATCATCCCAGTTCCAAAGAGCTCCACAGTGACTGGTCTGAATGACTATAGACCGGTGGCTCTCACCCCGGTGGTCGCTAAATGTTTTGAGAAACTGGTCATGTCCCACATAAAGAAAACCGTGAACACCAACGTGGACCCTCATCAATACGCATACCGTGAGAACCGATCAACAGAGGACGCCATTTCTTCCGTGGTCCACACTGCTCTCACCCACCTGGATCAGAAGGACTCATACGTGCGCCTGCTCTTTGTGGACTTCACATCTGCCTTCAACACCATGATCCCCCAAACTCTGATAGACAAACTATCTACACTTGGACTAAGCCCCTCTATTTGTAACTGGATACTAGACTTCTTAACAAACAGACCACAGTCCGTGAAGATCCACAACTTCTCCTCCTCCACCATAACCCTCAGCACTGGCTCTCCTCAAGGATGTGTGCTGAGCCCCCTTCTGTTCACTCTGCTCACATATGATTGTACAGCCACACTTCCAGGCTGTCATATTGTTAAGTTTGCAGATGATACAGCTGTGGTGGGCTGCATCACAAACAATGATGAGTCCAGCTACAGACAGGAGGTGGAACACCTGGAGAGCTGGTGCAAAGAGAATAATCTTCACATGAATGTGAAGAAGACAAAGGAGATGATTGTGGACTTCAGGAGGAACAAACACACCCACGCCCCACTGAAAATGGGTGGGTCTGCAGTGGAAGTGGTCTCCAGCTACAAATACTTGGGTGTACACTTGAATGATAACCTCAGCTGGAGCAACAACACCACCAGCCTGATCAAGAAAGGTCATCAGAGACTCTACTTCCTCAGACGGCTGAGACGTGCTGGTCTGAGCAGCCCAGTTCTCACCTCGTTCTACAGGTGTGCAGTGGAGAGCGTCCTGTGCTCCAGCATCAATGTGTGGCATGGAGGCTGCACAGTTGAAGAGAGGAAAGCTCTACAGAGAGTGGTGAAGGCTGCACAGAAGTCTGTTGGAGTCAGACTCCCCACCATCGCGGACGTTTACACCTCCAGGTGCAGGAAAAGAGCCACCTGCATCATGAAGGATCTCACTCACCCAGCACACTCGCTCTTTGCCCCACTCCCCTCAGGACGGAGGTTGAGGAGCATCAAATGTAGAACCACTAGACTGAGGAACAGCTTCTACCCTGAGGCTGTCAGACTCATGAATAAATAAATAACAAGAATAAACACTGCAAAATATCACATCATGTTGATGCTGATCTGTTTCTTGTTGCTGCGTTTCACCTGTGACCATCTGCTCATAATGACTCATGTTCGTGCTGCTGTTTATAACGATGTTTTTCTACTACATTAGGGCTTAGAGTATTACTAGCTGATGCTTCTCTTAGTTAATCCTAGAATGTTATTACTGTTTTTCTCTTGCATTTGTTGTTTCTCTTGTAGTTGTTGTTGGATGTAACTGGGACCCCGTGTACATAATTTCGTTTTCATCACATGTACTACATGCGGTGCAAATGACAATAAAGACTCTCTGACTCTCTCTCTCTCTCTCTCTCTCTCTCTCTCTAAATAGGTGAGGTGGCCATTTTGAATTAAACAAGCTAATTAGGTGAGGCGGCCATTTTAAATCAAACAAGCTAATTAGGTGAGGTGATCATTTTGAATTAAACAAGCTAATTAGGTGAGATGGCCGTTTTGAATTATTTAAGCTAATTTGGTCATCGAAGCCCCCCCCCCTCAGAACAGGAAGTTTCTTTTTTTATTGGAAGGCTCCCTCTCTGACACCCTTGAACTAATCAGGATGATCCTTGGTTAGGATCCTTGGTACATTTAAGATGTGGGGGAGTGGAAATTTATCAAGAAGTTGCATTTTCATATATGCTAAAGGGACTTTGCCAGGCCTCAAAGTTTGGCTTATCGCCATAAATTTCAAAATGCTTCAACTTTCACAATGAAAAACAGAATTGCACCAAATTTGGCATGAGTGATCCATGTCAGATGCCCAACAATCCTCTGTGGTCATGTTGTGACGTCACCGAAGCTCCGCCCCCTCAGAACGGGAAGTCACTTTTTTTCTTGGAAGGCTCCCTTTCTGACAGCCTTGAACTAATCAAGATGATCCTTTGTTAGAAGACATGTAACAAGTTGGTCTGACTTGCTTTAAAGCACAAACAGTTTTTGTTGGAGGATGTGGGCGTGGCGGCGTGAGGATCTCAGAAGTGACGCCGTCTTCATACGTTTGGCTCTAAATTCCACAGATTTGAACCGAAGTGCACCAAAATAACTACGATCGATCATTATCCACCACTACAACAGGCTTACATGATAGGCGGTCAATACCCTGCACCGCGCCACCTATATTATTACTATAGTTTTATCTCAGCGATACTCTCAGCAATACATCATCCGATCTAAACAAGATTTATTGTGCTTCATCAGTGAGCACTTCTACACACATTGATATTGTAGTTTAACAGATGACTCCAGTGTACCACCTACATTATTTTTTAAACTGTTACATCTCATTGCTATATCATCCGATCTGTTCCACATTTACTATGTCATCTGTGAGCACTTCTAAACACATATATATTGTTGATATTCGTCAACTGTTCTTGGCAAATGGGTGCAGGATGGGCGCCATAAGGCCGGAGCGGCGCTAAGCTGCGAGGGCCTCAATGATGCTTGCAGCTTTAATTTGTATTTGTGTTATGAGGTCAAGGTCCGGGCACAACGATGCCACTTCCAGATCAGAATTTGGAAGATGGACATTCCCATTGCCTCAGGATGGTAAGTATTGATCAGTTAGCAGTGAGACACTTGAAAAAAATTATCAACCAGCTACCTTGCGGTTGAAGAGATAACCATTGTAATCAAGAAATGTGTGTTTTTGTTTTGTTTTTTCCCCCAGTGTTTCAGCAAAAAGTATTCAACTTCTTTATTGACCTCCGCGATCACCTACACCATGTACATCACACCTCTTCAGCTTTGCCAATTAAGAGGATGGAGGATTGTGCGAGAGAGGACGAACGCCTCTGACTCCAAAACATTTGCTACCCTGGTAGGTTTTTTTCATTTGGAACGACGACGTGTATAACATGGTTAAAATATGACTGGGAAAAAATGTTTTCTCTAAACTAAAATGTTGCTGTTGATTTTTGTAACTTTGCAAATGGCACCCCATAGATATGAAAATGTTTGGCAACTCTAGTGCGTTTTGCAGCAAATTTTTAACTGATGTGCTCAAATTTGGCAGCACAATGTCTCAGTGGTTAGCACTATTGTCTCACATCAAGAAGGTCCTGGGTTCAATCCCCGGATGGACCTGGGGTGTTTCTGTGTGGAGTTTGCATGTTCTTCTCGTGCTTGCGTGGGTTTTTTCCGAGTACTCCAGTTTCCTCCCACAGATCAAAAACATGCATGTTCTTCCTTCAGGTCCAGGCCTCCCTTGAAAAAGAGATCTGTGATCTCTATGGGATTTGCCTGCTTAAATGAAGGTTAATAAATAATAATGTGTGTTAGTAAAGCAAGTGGACATTGTATAGAGACTATGTTAAGTGATTGGCAAAAACAAAAATTCAACGCCACTTATCAACATTTGCTAGGATTTTCTTTTTTTCATTAATCCAGTTATAGGTGAGGCCCCTATGAATAAAAAACATTCATCACTATATCCTAAATGCACCTTTTGCATGTCTCCATTAAACAGGTGGAGATCCATCCTATGACTGGAGTGACAGTCGAGAAACTAGCTTGGGCCTATGCTATCAATGCAAATTCAGCTACAGTTTTTGTGAGGCATCTGCTCGCAGCAATCTTTGAGGGGGGAAACGAGGCCGAGGAGATGCTTGTCTACCTCTGGACAAAATAAAACTGGATGCTATCTACAGTAAGTTTTCAGGCTTTTATTGTGTCAGCGTGTGACTACAGTACACATTAACAGTTTGGTGTACTGTGTCTGGTTCATTACTTTATGAATAGGATTTCTTACTAGATTTATAGAGTGATATTGGTTTGTGAAAAGAAACCGTCTATCATTAAACAGGGTTGGAGGCCTTTGGGTCCTCCTTGATCATGTGAGCAGCTGGTTTCAGGTGGTCATCAGCCAACTAGTTGATCCACTGTGAGAAGGTGCTATTTATAAGACTGAGCTGAATACAGCTTCTCAGACTGAGGAAGTCTTTCGGACGAAAGACTAAACATTTCTATAATTTTTTTACTTTGTTTTGTTTTGTTTTTTTTTGAATGTCCAGAGGACCAGATTTAGCTTTTTTAGATTTTTCTACCTGGATTATTGAGCATGCATCAGGGTGGTGATATAAAATGTTTTAACCCCCACACCCTGATGTAAATATCCTTCTAATGTTGATTTTTCTTGGTTTCTTTCAAATTAACAATTTTTTTTACTGATATTCTTTTTCCATGTCCCTTTTGTGTTCATACGTAGGTGCAACTCTTGAGCGGTGGCCTGGGACAAAGCCCTCCAGCATTGGAAGCACGATCAATGCAAAGATCACAGAGATTCGCGCAAAAAGTAAAAATGTCTCTAAATGAAATTAAATAAATTCTTCTGTGAATTGGTTAGGGTGAAGTGTTGCCAGTTTTTAGCTCTTTAAAAGGCTTAAGTTTTTCATCCTTTGTTTACCATGTTAGTGTTAAGTGTAAAACCAATTTACATAACATAAAGTCCATTCTATTAGGAGCTGTACATATAGAATGTTTTTCTGAATTTCTTCTTTTCTTTAACAGACTGCAGTTAATGTTACTGGGATGGTAGAATTTTGTGTTGTACCATTATAAGTTCAAATTAAATTTTGTCAATTTCTAAAGTGACTCGTGTTTTTTATGTAAATTTGATGGTAAGAGCATGAAACCATAAGAATAGGTAATTGTTATGCAATTCTCATAAGCTGACATGTCATTTATGCATATAAATATATATGTAAAGGTTCATACTTGTATAAGTTTTTATAAATACATTTTGTTGGTAGCCATTAAAAAAATAAAAAATAAAGACAACAAATTTCATTCAAAAAACATGTACTTTCAATACAAAAAACTTGTATGTAATTGTATTTCTTCATATATGTAATGGTAATTCTTAATATATGTAAAGTATAAGTTTTTTACAAAATTCATCCATCCATCCATCCATCCATCTTCTATCGCTTATCCGGGGTCGGGTCGCGGGGGTAGCAGCCTAAGTAGGGAGGCCCAGACTTCCCTCTCCCCAGCCAATTGGAGCAGCTCCTCCGGGGGAATCCCAAGGCGTTCCCAGGCCAGCCGAGAAACATAGTCCCTCCAGCGCATCCTGGGTCTTCCTCTGGGTCTCCTCCCGGTGGGACATGCCCGGAACACCTCACCAGGGAGGCGTCCAGGAGGCATCCTAACCAGATGCCCGAGCCACCTCAACTGGCTCCTCTCGATGTGGAGAAGCAGCGGCTCTACTCCGAGTCCCTCCCGGATGACTGAGCTTCTCACCCTATCTCTAAGGGAGAGTCCAGACACCCTGCGGAGAAAACTCATTTCAGCCGCTTGTATCCGAGATCTTGTTCTTTCGGTCATAACCCAAAGCTCATGACCATAGATGAGGGTGGGAACGTAGATCGATCGGTAAATTGAGAGCTTTGCCTTTTGACTCAGCTCTCTCTTCACCACGACAGACCGGTACAGCGCCCGCTTCACTGCGGACGCTGCACCTATCCGCCTATCGATCTCACGCTCCAGTTTTCCCTCATTCGTGAACAAGATCCCGAGATACTTAAACTCCTCCACTTGGGGCAGGACCTCCTCCCCGACCCGGAGAGGGCATGCTACCCTTTTCCGGCTCAAGACCATGGCCTCGGATTTGGAGGAACTGATCCTCATCCCGGCCGCATCACACTCGGCTGCAAACCGCTCCAGTGAAAGTTGTAAATCACGAACTGATGAAGCCAGTAGGACCACATCATCTGCAAAAAACAGAGAAGCGATTCTAAGGTCACCAAAACGGATCCTCTCAACACCTTGGCTGCGCCTAGAAATTCTGTCCATAAAAGTTATGAACAGAATCGGTGACAAAGGGCAACCTTGGCGGAGTCCAACTCTCACCGGAAACGAGCCTGACTTACTGCCGGCAATGCGGACCAAGCTCTGACACCGGTCGTACAGGGACCTAACAGCCCTTATCAAAGGGCCTGGTACCCCATACTCCCGGAGTACCCCCCACAGAACCCCCCGAGGGACGCGGTCGAATGCCTTCTCCAAGTCCACAAAGCACATGTAAACTGGTTGGGCAAACTCCCACGCACCCTCCAGGACCCTGTTGAGGGTGTAGAGCTGGTCCAGTGTTCCACGACCAGGACGAAAACCACACTGTTCCTCCTGAATCCGAGGTTCGACTATCCGACGGACCCTCCTCTCCAGAACCCCTGAATAGACCTTACCAGGGAGGCTTAAGAGTGTGATCCCCCTATAGTTGGAACACACCCTACGGTCCCCCTTTTTGAATAGGGGAACCACCACCCCAGTCTGCCAATCCAAGGGAACTGCCCCCGATGTCCACGCGATATTGCAGAGTCGCGTAAGCCAACACAACCCTACAACATCCAGAGCCCTAAGGAACTCCGGGCGAATCTCATCCACCCCCGGAGCCTTGCCACCGCGGAGCTTTTTAACCACCTCGGCGACCTCAGCACCAGAGATCGGAGAACCCGACCCAAAGTCCCCAGGCTCCGCTTCCTCAGTGGAAGACGTGCCAGTAGGATTGAGGAGGTCTTCGAAGTATTCCGCCCACCGACTCACAACATCCCGAGTTGAGGTCAGCAGCACGCCACCCCCACCATAAATGGTGTTGGTCGCGTACCTCTTTCCCCCCCTGAGACGCCGGATGGTGGACCAGAATCGCCTCGAAGCCGTACGGAAGTCATTCTCCATGGCCTCTCCGAACTCCTCCCACGCCCGAGTTTTTGCCTCAGCAACCACCCGAGCCGCATGCCGCTTGGACTGCCGGTACCTATCAGCTGCTTCCGGGGTCCCACAAGCCAAAAAGGCCCAATAGGACTCCTTCTTCAGCCTGACAGCATCCCTCACTGCCGGTGTCCACCACCGGGTTCGAGGGTTGCCACCACGACAGGCACCAACAACCTTGCGGCCACAGCTCCGATAAGCTGCCTCGACAATAGAGGCACGGAACACGGCCCACTCGGACTCCATGTCCGATTTTGTGAATTTACAAAATTATAGTATAAAATCAAAAAGAAAAACATATGAAACATATATGGAAAATATAAGTTTACATATTAGTTCCGTGTATTCAACATACATAGTTTTTATATGATTCTTGTAAAATTCATTTCATTATATTGCATGAAATAAATGCAAAAGAGGCCACTTTCAGGAGTAAATCATATGTATCATATAAGCCTTATATGTTGTACAATATACAAAACATACACTTAGGATGATATAAGGCTTACTTGTTTTTTATGTTTTTTATATTTCTTTTCCATATGGGGTGTTTTGTAAAAATATAAGCAGTGCTTTTCTTATTCTTGTGGTTTTGTCCTTATCCTTTCATTTCCTAATATTCCTTCTAAGCTCCATACTCCTCCTATTTCTTTAACTTTCCTTTTCAGTGTAGCCCTTTCCTCTGAATATTTAATGCATGTCATCAACACATGCTCAACAATTTCTGTTTCTCCACAGTTTCCACAATTATTATTAGTCCTTTTCCCATCATGTGCATTGTGTCATTAAGACAAGTATGACCTATCCTTAATCTCATAATTATTATCTCATCCCTTCTTCTGTTTCCTCTAATATTCTTCATTGTAACCAGGGCCGGATTTAGGAGGATGGGGGCCCCTGGGCTTGAGTCAATATGGGGGCCCATATATATATA
>JBBPBX010044125.1:4875-16120 GCA_038048925.1 Garcialebias charrua | reverse complement strand
AATGTGAATGGATCAATCAAATTAATCTTCATGGTTCCGTCTTTCTCTAGTTTTAGCTCTTTTACATGCAGCTCAGTCGACTTGAGCTAAGCAACCGCTGCAGAGAATTACAATTCTTCTTTGTGTAAAGAATTCTTTACTTCTTTACTTCTTCTTTAGTTTTAGCAGGTCGCTTTTGTAAATGAGTCCACGAGGCTCAATAAGATTTATCTGACTAAATAAAGGTTGAATGAATGAATGAAATTTTGAAAAAAGGGGGGTGTTTGTATAAAGCACATTGAGTCAGTACACATATTAATGTGATAGTGTGAGATGTTCACTCAAACCAACTTCTTCTTTCAATTGTTCCCTCTTCAGGGGTTGCCACAGCGAGTCATCCTCCTCCACCTCACTCTGTCCTCTGCATCCTCTGTCCTCACTCCAACTACCTCCATGTCCTCTCTAACTGCATCCATATATCTCCTCTTTGGCCTTCCTCTTTGTCTTTTTGCTGGCAGCTGCATTTCTAACATCCTTCTACCAATAATAGACTCCATCGCTCCTCTTCGGTTTAAATCCACCAAACCGAGAGTTGAGCCTTGGTTAAATGATGCCTCGCGTACTCTCAAGAAAATATGTAGGAAAGCGGAACGACAATGGAAGAAAGACAAACTTCCTACATCTTTAAAATTTTTGAGAGAATGCTTTACAAATTACCAGAGATCTGTCAAAGAGGCGAAATGTCTATTTTTATCTGGTTTGATTTCAAATAATTGCCATTGTCCTAGAGTGTTATTTAACACAATTAATTATGTTATTAATCCAGCTGTGCGTATTCTACCAGATGCCACAGCCACAAACTGTGAAGACTTTCTTAAATTCTTCCAGGATAAAGTGGCCTCAGTCAGACAGGTCACTGGTCCTGTTGCTCCTGACTACTCTGTTGTCTCTGTAGCTCCGGTTGTGTTTGAACAGTTTCAACCAGTGTCTCTTGCCACTCTCACTGATGTTGTTCAACACTTAAAGATCACCAATTGCCCTCTGGACTTTCTTCCATCCAGGTTTTTAAAAGAGGTTTTTAATTCTGTGGGTTTCTGTGTTTTAACACTTTTAAACTCCTGCCTTCGTTTAGGAATTGTCCCTGCTGCATTTAAACATGCTGTAGTTAGGCCCCTTCTTAAAAAACCTCACCTGGACCCATCAATTTTATCTAATTTTAGACCTATTTCTCATCTGCCTTTTTTATCTAAAGTTTTAGAAAAAATTGTTTTTATGCAGTTACAACCTGTTTTAGAAAATCATGGTATTTTTGAAACATTTCAGTCTGGTTTTAGATCCCATCATTCTACCGAATCAGCCTTGTTAAAAGTCCATAATGACATTTCCATGTCCATGGATGCCAAGTGTCCCGTTGCACTGGTGTTGCTGGACCTTACAGCTGCATTTGACACAGTGGACCACACTGTCCTTCTATCTCGCCTTCAACATTATGTTGGAATATCTGGTACAGCACTCAAGTGGTTCACTGCCTACTTGACCAACAGAACATTCTCTGTCATGCTGGACAATCTTTCTTCCTCCACTGCCGTTCTCTCTTGTGGTGTGCCACAGGGTTCTATTCTTGGTCCTCTCCTCTTCTCACTGTACATGCTGCCTCTTGGATCAGTAATAGCCAGACATAATTTTTCTTTTCACTGCTATGCTGATGATGTACAAATTTATCTACCAATGAAACCCAAAAACAGTAATCTTCTCACTCCCTACGCTGATTGTATTGCCGACATTAAACAGTGGCTTCACCGTAATTTTTTTGTTTTTAAACGAAGGAAAGACAGAATGCATCTTCTTCGGTGATGATGCTCCCTGTAACTTTGGTGCTCTAACTTCCAAGTACAGACCAACAGTTAAAAACTTGGGGGTGACATTTGACAAGGACTTAAAATTTGATAAACAAATAGCGTCTGTAGTCAAGGTCTGTTTTTATCAATTACGTTTTTTATACAAAGTTAAGCCTTTTCTAAATCGTTCTGACTTGGAAAAGACCATTCATGCTTTTATCACCTCAAGGCTTGACTACTGCAATTCCCTATATGCAGGAATCTCCCAATCCTCCAATAGACGCCTTCAATTGGTCCAAAATGCTGCAGCTAGACTTTTAACCAACACCTCCAGACGTGAACACATTACCCCTGTTTTATATTCTCTCCATTGGCTTCCAAACGATTTTAGAATTAAATTTAAAATTTTATTATTCACTTATAAAGCTCTCAATGGTCTTGCCCCACTATATTTGACTGATCTTGTAGCTGTCCGTGAATATAGGAGAACACTGAGATCATCTAATACATTTCTCCTGTCTGTCCCAAGGACCAACTACAAACGATGGGGTGACCGGGCCTTTTCTGTCGTTGCACCCAGACTCTGGAATAAGCTACCTCAGGACTTGCGCTCCATCACTGAGTTTTTAAAATCTAATCTTAAAACCTTTTTATTCAGGCAGGCTTCATTGTTTTTAATTTTTAACTGGCTGTTTTTTATTTTTTATTGTTTTATTTCTGTATTGTTCAGCACTTTGTGCACCTTCTGGCTGCTGAAAAGGGCTCTATAAATAAAGATTGATTGAATATACCCACTGTCCCTCCAGTCTGGACATGTCCAAACCATCTCAGTCTGGTCTCTCTAACTTTATCTCCCAGTTGTTCAACTTGTACTGTATGTAAAGGATTATGAGGAGGTCAATATTAATACTGACCTCTTTACCTTAATTAATTTACTTATTCAGATTGAATAGTAATTTCACGGATTCTTTTCTTTTTCAGTTTACCCAATATTTCTGTGATCTTTATGATGGATAAATAAACAAAGCCATTAAGTGACAAAGACGTTAACTTAGTTGGTATGCCAGGCGACACTACCATTTATTTAAAATAAATCACTAAATTAACACCATTACACTTGATTGACATGATTTCACTTTCTTTCAATTTAATACGTCAGCACACTTGAATTATAACAACAGACATAAATACTAGATGTTAAACATATTTAGTCTGTGGCTCTTTAACTTAATTAGTTTCCAGCTTAGATTGAGAGGGAAAAGAATAGGAGGAGAGATGGTTTAAAGGAAATTATTGTGAGCATGAGACCAAAGTGACACTTCTCATCCGACTTCTGCTAAAATCCAGGTACGTTTGTAAACAGCTCTTTACCTTTTGACGACAGCCCGGTAAGAGGGAAGACCTTGTAGCTTTTCAGATGCACGGGTCCTTGTGGGAACCAGTACAGTACCTTCGAGCAGGGTATTCGTTTACGTTTCCAACGTCTCCTGGTTTCGCGTTGGTCATCAGAAAATGTGTCAGCTTCAGGCCTCTGACTTCAAGATAAACTTATTCCAGGAAGGAATAAACAAAGTTTGAGCTTACGCTCATTCGAAGTGGACTCATAACAGCCTGTTATCAGTCCTTAGCTGAAGACGAAGGTCGTTAGCTCTTGACCAAACGTACCCAGCTCTTTGGGAAAGGTTCACATCTCTTTGAAGTTCCCAGCAAACTCTGAAGCGTTTCCGCCCAGTTAGAACTTAAAAAGAGACTTAGAGAGGAGTTCACTTGCCTTATCAGACCCAAGGTTACAGCCAGCAGCAGAGAGAGATTTGTTTAGGAAAAGACACAGCAAGCTGGAGCCCTTTCATGAAAAACAACGGATTACTGTCTTCTGACTTTCTAAACAAAACCGTCCGGTCTCTGTGACCCGAGACTTCACCTTTAACACAGCAGTGAACACAGTAATACTCTTACAGAATAACACAGCTTAAAAGCACACATCATGAAAATGACAAAAGTTATTCTTTTGATCACATTAGAATAAAATCAAAGATAGAAATAGTCTCTTTTGGTGACTATATTTATCAGATTACAGCTAAATGGAATGATTTTGTAGTAAATGTCTTGCTTTACTGAGAGGTCAGTAAAGGTCATCACTGGACAGTTCAAAAACCTTAGTTTGACCCTGGGTAGGTCCACTACATGTACCTCTGATGATTTCATTCCTAATCTTATCCGTCCTTGTCACTCCTAAGAACCCCATCATCTTCATTTCTGCCACTTCCAGTTCTTTCTCCTGTCTTTTTGTCCATGTCTCTGTCTCCAGACCAGACAACAAAGCCGGTTTCACCACTGTCTTGTAAACTTTTCCTTTGACCTTTGCTGGCACCCTTTTGTCACAAAAGTGGAAACTTTTAACAGGAATTTTGTTGGGAGTTGTCCTCCCTAGTGGCTGGTTTGTTCACACCAATCAACTAATCTGGGTTAATCCAATCAGACTATAGCCACCTCAGCATTTTAAAGTTAATCCAACATTTCCCCATTCTGTAACAACAAACATCAAGTTTAGTGCCACTGGATGATTTCTGTTCCCTTCACTGGGCTGGATGTTGTGAGCATGTTTGTTAGCATCCAGGCCTTTTTTTATTGTAAATAAATTATTCTTTAAGCTTTAAAAGTTCCTTTTCTCATATGGTGCATATCTGCTTCTATCTCCCACACCTTTAATCAGCAGTGTGTTTAAAAAAAAAGTCACATTGTGCTTTTAATTCAACAGCTTTAATTTAACTTGGCTGATTGCATTTAATTGTGAAAATGCATTTAACAAGACAGAATTAATGATTAATGTAGCTGTGATATAACCCACCAATTCCTTTAATATTTAACTTTCTGTTATGCTTTACTGTAATAAATATGGCAGTGCTAGAGTTTAAAGGGATACTTCAGTCATTTTTTTGAATGAATTTCTGCAAATCATTTAAGAAAAATTAATATCTTACCTGTTATAGAAAGCTTTTTGAACGACCTAAGTTTAGAGAAATAGGGGCTGGTCAGGGTTACTAAAAATAGCTCCCTACGCAGTATGTGACATTAACAAGTACCCGGATTTCAGGCAAACAGAACTTTGAGTACATTTCAAGTATTGTTCAAGTCGTTGTTTGTGCCAATTAAAAAAAATAGGGATGTAGGAAGCATTGTTACTTCGGGACTTGCAATATTGATGGCTGATTTGCTGACAAATCACATATTCACATTACTACATTTGGTTCTTGCCGTTTCCAAAGCAATCTCGTACCAACCACTGCAGTCCCTGAACCAGTGTGTCCATCCATCCATTTTGTTTTACCTGCTTTTTCCTTTTGTGTCAGAAACTAACAGAAGCACTGAACGTCTTTTTCAACCGACCCGTCCTAATTTATCTTTTTGGGTGCTTAATTCAACTTCCTGGTCATGCGATCATTTGACTTAAAATAAAAACTTATACCATATTTTTCGGACTATAAGACGCACAGAATTTTAAGGCACATTAAGCGAAACAAAACAGTTAAATAAGTCGATCTTTATTCAACTCATTCACAATAACTATGGTACATAAAATCAGTTCGAGGTCAGTAAGCACAACCAGAATTTAATACATGACGTGCACCTGATTATACGGCTCACGGTCGATTTTAGAGAAAATCAAAAGATTTTAAGTGCACCTTATAATCTGAAAAATATGGTAACCATATGAACTAAAAACACGTTCACTTTTGGAAAACAGTGTAAAAGAACCAATCACTAATGGCTAACACATGCTAACACCTGCTAATACCTGCTAACAAGTAAAATAAAAGAGGCTGACGAACTCATCCTTCATCCTGCCGCTGAAAGCCTGTGCAGTGCACGGTGAATCAACATGCGTTGAGCACTGCTCGTCCCCTGCATTGTAGCCAGAGCTTGAGCTGTGTATTGCTGTATCCTTCACTACATTCCAAGTTAATTTTGGCTCTGAGAACGTCAGCTTTGGTTAAGTTTACATGCACAAAAGTATCGACAGTGGCCATTGTGCACGCAGTCTGCTGCTTTGTTTGTCTGACATCCAGGATTTTGGGGGATTCTCATGGCGGCATCCCTGATCAACGCTATTCCAAACCGAGGTCGTTCAAAAAACTTTCTATAACAAATTGATAGTATTTGTTAATATCCTTCCTACTTAACCAAATATCCAAGTAATTGTGTGGAAAGTGTACATTTAAATATAATAATATGTCAAAAATGTATTGTCTGGCCTGTTTGTACCAACAGGGTTGAGTTCACGCAGCTAGCTGCAGACTACAAAGCGGTGAACCTGGGTCAGGGCTTCCCCGACTTCTCTCCTCCACAGTTCGTTCAGGATGCTTTCTGTAAAGCTGTGAGCGGAGGACCCTCAATGCACCAATATACTAGAGCGTTTGTAGGTGACACACCACAGCACAGATCTTTTGATTTATACGTGTAAAACAAAATACAGTATATATTTTTTGCTTTTACTTCATGAATAATGTGTTAAAAGAAAATTTGTCACTTTGTTTTTTTTTATTTTGTCCGTCCAGGGTCATCCTCGTCTCGTAAAAAGCCTCGCCAAAATTTTCAGCAGGATCATGAAGCAGGAGATTGACCCGTTTGAAGACATCTTGGTGACAGTTGGAGCATATCAGGCTCTCTTCTGTGCATTTCAGGCTCTGATTGATGATGGCGATGAGGCAAGTCAGCTGTGATAGTCCCAAAAAACAAGAGCCGTCAAAGGACGTTCGGCTCTTAGCTAAAACTGTGAGCTGACAGTAAAATGATCTTCCAGGTCATAATCGTCGAGCCGTTCTTTGACTGCTACCAGCCGATGGTGCTGATGGCTGGAGGGAATGCAGTGTATGTCCCTCTGAGACCAGTAAGCGGTTCACCATTCTTCTTTTCCAACCTGTTTGATGAAATAAAAAAACAAAAAGTTTTGCTGGTTTGTTAACAGAAAGAGGGCAGCACCGTCCTGTCGAGTGGAGATTGGGTTCTTTCTGCTGAGGAACTGTCCAGTAAAATCACTCCCCGCACAAAAGCCATCGTCATTAACACTCCCAACAACCCTTTAGGCAAGGTAAGCTCAAAGGCGTCGTGCTCACGTTTTGCTCATTGATGTGCGTTGAAGTTTGGGACACAAACGTGCATTTGCAGGTTTACCAGCAGGAGGAGCTCCAGATGATCGCCGACTTGTGTCTTAAACATGATCTGCTGTGCTTCAGCGATGAAGTGTACGAGTGGCTCACCTACGATGGAGCCAAGCACATAAAGATCGGTGAGACACGGCCCAGCAGGATGTACCTGTAAACCTGCAGGGGCGGAACAGCATTAATGGTTTTGTGTTCTTGGCAGCCAGTCTTCCTGGGATGTGGGAACGGACCGTAACCGTCGGCAGCGCCGGGAAAACCTTTAGTGCTACTGGCTGGAAGGTAAAACACGAACGGACATGTTCCCGCTCTTGTTTATTTATTTGTTTTATGTTTTGTTGTTTTCAGGTTGGCTGGGCCATGAGTTCTGGACAAATCATCAAACACATGAAAATCGTCCATCAGAACTCTGTTTACCACTGTGCAACAGCAGCTCAGGTACGATCAAACACGACTCCCAGTCCCTTCTCCAAAAAGTTTCTAGTCACCCCAAAGCTCCAGTGTGCAGGATTTAATGATGATTTGTGGTTTACGTGTAAAGAACGTCTGCTCTGAATGTTGCACACTGGAACTGAAATACATTTGGTTCTGAGTTATCAGAATCAGAATATCTTTATTGACATTGCACCAATGTACAACAGGAATATGTACGCACAGTCATCCGAAAGCTGGACTAAGTGTACGAAGCTGCATCTGATTATCAGCGCGGCCATCTCATTCCTTATCAGAATGATAATCTTGGATATGAAAAATGATAAGAAGCATGAGGGTAGATAGTGGTATTACAAAAAAGATCTTTCACATCTTGTCTATTAGGACACGATATGAGACATGAAAAAACTCTACTAGCAAGCACAGTTAAGAAAAATTACATATGCATTTGAGGTCCAAGCGGTGAGATTTAGTCCATGAGCCTTGTTCAGATCAGCCACAGTTCTGTGATGTTTCCAGCCAGCATTTCTGATAAGTGCTCACAGAAAGTTCTCCGGGGAGGGAGGTGGGAGGTGCGATAGATACAGTCGTTGTTGTCCTCGGTTGCTCATGACCCAGGAGAAATGTGATAGTCAGCCCATTTCCAAGGCTATTTGGGGAGTCAGATTCAGATAAGCTTGATTGTTGATTTTATTCAGGCAGACAGTTTTCTTTTTCCTACAGCCTTGAGTGTCCATCTGGACGATCCAAAGCCAATATGGTTTAATTGTGGGAATCCTTCCACTGATCCATGCTATGAATCCTCATCCAGATTGATTCCACCATGCTGACGAGTCCCAAAGCTCGTAAAGCAGCTGATTTATTGAGGTCACGGCACGGATCAAACTCTCACTCTGACTCCGAAGCTTCGACATGGCAGTAATCGCCGCTGAAGTCTTCCTCAATTTCCGATAGAACAGTGCTCCACAGATGCCAAACAGTAAAGCTCCTGCCACCATCAATCCAATTATGTAAACATCTTTGATATCTTCCACAGACAGGACTGATTGACCCATGACCTCCCACTCGCCCCAGGAATCCATCACGTAACCGCCAGAGTGTGTCTGTGACGGGCAAGCTATGAACTCTTTATGTCGTGCTGTGGAGTTGTGACCACAACAACTTTAAAATATTCAGCAAATCAAAATGAAGATCAGACCGCCTATAGTTTCAGGTTCTGATACATTAAAATAGAAGTCTAGTTCTTCAGTGTAATTTTAAATAAGGAGAGAAAAAAATCAGCCTGTTAAAGGGATAGTTCAGATCTTTAAATTATTATTTCATCAATCCAGTCAGAATTAAGCTGTCTCTAAAACCAAGTCATCCAAAGAGTTATCTACAACATATATTACATGTAAGATAAGAGGGTATACTGTTTTTATTTGTTTTACGTAATTAATAAAAATAAAATATAGTCATGTTTAACATTAAAAAAACTGTTGTATTATTGTAAAATGTTCACTGTCTTTGAAGAGTTGTAACGTTTTTAAATTATTGTAAAAGAGAAATGTTTCATCCATTAGAATCAGAAAACTATGAATGAAATTTAAAATCGAACGTCTTTTTAAAGAACTGGTCCAAAGTTTTATTTTCATTTAGAAATCATTACATGTACCTCTGTTTAATATGTTTATTTATCTATTGATGTCTGCAGTAAAATAAATGGTTACATTAGTGTGTGTGTGTTCGTTTTCTGCTGATGGATCACGGAAGAATGTGTGGCAAATATATGTGAAAGCCGAATATTCACTTTTTTATGCTTAATTCCAAGGAAATTAAAGTTGTGGGATTACAAAATACAAGTCATGCTAAATGTATTAAAATTCATTTATGCTTTTTGATTCACACAAGAATGTACGGAAGAGCATTGCATTCACCAAATAAAAATAAAATTGACTCATTATCTCATAATTATGACATCTTATCTCATAATTATGACATCTTATCTCATAATTATGACATTTTATCTCATAATTATGACATACTAGCTCATAATTATGAGATACTATCTCATAATTATGAGATAAGATGTCACAATCTTATAATTATGACATCTTATCTCATAATTATGACATACTATCTCATAATTATGACATACTATCTCATAATTATGAGATACTATCTCATAATTATGAGATACTATCTCATAATTATGACATACTATCTCATAATTATGGCATCTTATTTAATTATGAGATACTATCTCATAATTATGACATCTTATCTCATAATTATGAGATACTATCTCATAATTATGAGATAGTATATCATAATTATGAGATAATATCTCATAATTATGTATCTCAAAGTGATAGTATCTCATAGTATCTCATATCTGATAGTATCTCATAGTATCTCATACTGTAAGTATCTCATAGTATCTCATACTGTAAGTATCTCATACTATCTCATACATAGTGATAGTATCTCATACTATCTCATACATAGTGATAGTATCTCATAGTGATAGTATCTCATAATTATGAGATAGTATCTCATAATTGGGAGATAAGATGTCATAATTATGAGATAAGATGTCATAATTATGAGATCCTGATCTCATAATTATGAGATAATGAGTCAATTTTATTTTTATTTGGTGAATGCAATGCTCTTCCGTAGGAATGCACCATTAGGTTTGAAAATAGTCATTTTGTGTTGCTGTTTTCATGTTTTCTCTTTCATCTTCGTCAACTTTGATCGAACCTTTTAAAGTCCTCTAGAGCCCTTTAAGATCATCTCACTCCTCCTTCTGCTCCTCAGGAGGCCGTGGCTGCTGGCTTTGAGAGGGAGTACGAGCTGTTCGGGACTCCAGAGAGCTACTTCCAGCAGCTGCCCGCCATGCTGCACCACAAGAGACAGAAGCTGGCCTCGTGCCTGCAGAGCGTTGGCCTGCAGCCCGTCATGCCCGAGGGAGGATATTTTATGATCACAGACATCTCCTCCGTCAGTATGTGACAACAAATACTGAGCCGGATGTTTCTGAAGTCCATTGTCATCTTGGTTGGGTTGATTTATGCTTTAATTTATTTAATTTATAACAGAAGTGGACCTGAACGATGAGAGCACCAAGGATGAATCGTACGACTTTAGATTTGTCAAATGGCTGATTAAAGAAAAGGTAAATTTAAATAAATTTAGTTTGTCAGAAGATAAAGTATTTTTCCCCCTCCAGTATTAATTCTTTATTTCTTCCTCCAGGGTTTAGCGACAATCCCAGTCTCAGCGTTCTTTAGTCCAGAGCACCGCAAGGAGTTTGACAAATACATCCGCTTCTGTTTTGTTAAGGTGAAAAAAGAACTAAAGACCCGCTTTGCTCCTCTTTGCTCAATCACAGTGTCGTTTGTTGTCTCTTAACAGGAGGACTCCACCCTGGATGCAGCGGAGGACATTCTGAGAAAATGGAGTCAAAAGAAGTAAAAGAAACCACCTTGACCCATCTTCATCCTCCTCGGGAAAATATTCAAGACTACAGTATTCAGTGTTTTTGTGTTTATCCCCAGAATTAGAATATCCTATTATATACGTGAAAGATTTATATCTTGACGGTAGGAATAACTGCCTCGCCTCAAAATGTGCAAAGATCTATCTTTGAGCTTGAAGTATTAGGAAACTATTCATCTGTGTTTTTTTTTGTTCTCATCATCATCTCATTCTTCTCGAACCTCCTTTTTAAAAGCCTTGCTACAGGCTATGTATAAAAACTATTAAAAGTTTATTGTGTTTTGTGAATAATGAAAAAAACATTTATATATTATATACTGTAATTTGGATTTTGTTTGTCAGTAAATGATTACT